>CM065590.1:36094148-36121803 GCA_033119425.1 Bufotes viridis
ACTCTGGGTTTTGCCCTCAGATCTACCAAGAACTTGCTGCGGATAGGGTGTCATGGCCAGAGAAGGTGCTTACAAGCTCAAAAGTTCACGTAAATCCACCGCAATAATTTGACATAGAAAGCGACGTCGTCTATATATCGTCTCCGTGACTTCAACAGCAGATTGATACAGGTTTTACTGAGATATAATTACCTGCTTTTTACAAAACTTGACACAGAGGTTCATATAAGATCTGGAAAAAGTGGTGCTGGAGGGTAGAACCACTATGCTGCCCAACATGTTCTGACAGGTCAGTCACAGTTTCTATGTATCAAACTGGGGGCAGTCTTCTGTTCTAGATCTCAAACCCCTATTTGTAATTGACATGCTCCTGGTGCTATCACCAGAAAGTCACTGGTAATGTAATCCCCTAATACATATGTGAAAGTTACCTTTATAATTCTAGGAAGCAGGTACTAGTGCACGGTATGGTAAAAGATGGAGCTCTAAAAAGAAGGGAAACGCAGTTGGTCAGAAAGTCACGACTTCAGTGACTCTGCAGAGAGCCCGGATAGCTCAGTCGGTAGAGCATCAGACTTTTAATCTGAGGGTCCAGGGTTCAAGTCCCTGTTCGGGCGTCAGCTTTTAGGATAAGGAATCAAACATGTTAAAAAAAAAACTCTAACACCTTATTGCCATGAAAGTATGGTGTATGAGGCAAAGGATCAAAAATGAAGACTGCGAAAGTCAGTAGGAAACTAGGTTGGACCGACCCACTCGGAGAACACAACAAGAGCTAAATGCTTGCCATTTTGACCTTTTTTCTTATGGGAGGATTTACAAAGAACCGATTACATCTTACAGATGATATGTCCTATGTGTACAATGATAACAATGGAGATTAATGTTTTAGGTAGCTAGAGGGTGGTGGGCCCAGCCTGACTTAGGCAGTTATGTTGCTAGAAGTAGGTACCACTGGTTCCCCAGGGAACGGCGACATTTAACTGTATCCATATCTACCCTTTTTAGGGGCTGCTATGTATGTGGCGCTATTACTGTCAGGGGCACTATTTCCTTGTCATAATTAGTTTTGGGCACACTTCGTGTGGCACTACGCACCGTGTGGTACTCGTATTTTCAGGAGGGCTATCTAGGGAAACTAATGACACAGAGCTAAAGTGGACAAAAGAGTCAGTATTTTTTGTCAATCGTCAGCTCCTTATAGCCCTGGGCTACAGCCCACCCACAAGGTATGCATGAACTATTAGCATATCCATTCCCAGAATTTCCAGCTCTGCATTTACTGACTACTAGGTGTCTCCACAGGTTTAATCACTACACTGCATTAGCTCTTCTATGCCTCACTAGTTGAACCTCAGCTTTGCGCAGTGGCAGTATCATAGCCCATGAGGTTTATCCGAGGCGTGATTATTGCTAGTTGAAAACTTTTCCCAATACCCCGCCATGATGACTTGAAATACAGTCAGCATTGGCAATTTTTGATAGTCTCTGAGGAGACTGGATTGTGCTGTGAACACTAGAGAACCTTAAGCCTTCTTAACTAATTTATGCCTGTGATTGTATATGACTACGTTATGTTTTTTTTTTTTTTTGTCTATTTTTAGTGTCGAATTTCCCGTTGCATTGCGATAGGCATTCTAACGTCTTTACCAACTATACTATGAGTACGTTAAATGGTTATAAGGGTGCACTCACAGGTGGCATGTTTAGACTCTGGGTTTTGCCCTCAGATCTACCAAGAACTTGCTGCGGATAGGGTGTCATGGCCAGAGAAGGTGCTTACAAGCTCAAAAGTTCACGTAAATCCACCGCAATAATTTGACATAGAAAGCGACGTCGTCTATATATCGTCTTCGAGACTTCAACAGCAGATTGATACAGAAAAAGCAGATTGATACAGGTTTTACTGAGATATAATTACCTGCTTTTTACAAAACTTGACACAGAGGTTCATATAAGATCTGGAAAAAGTGGTGCTGGAGGGTAGAACCACTATGCTGCCCAACATGTTCTGACAGGTCAGTCACAGTTTCTATGTATCAAACTGGGGGCAGTCTTCTGTTCTAGATCTCAAACCCCTATTTGTAATTGACATGCTCCTGGTGCTATCACCAGAAAGTCACTGGTAATGTAATCCCCTAATACATATGTGAAAGTTACCTTTATAATTCTAGTAAGCAAGTACTAGTGCACGGTATGGTAATAGATGGAGCTCTAAAAAGAAGGGAAACGCAGTTGGTCAGAAAGTCACGACTTCAGAGAATCTGCAGAGAGCCTGGATAGCTCAGTCGGTAGAGCATCAGACTTTTAATCTGAGGGTCCAGGGTTCAAGTCCCTGTTCGGGCGTCAGCTTTTAGGATAAGGAATCAAACATGTTAAAAAATAAAACCATCTAACACCTTATTGCCATGAAAGTATGGTATATGAGGCAAAGGATCAAAAGTGATGACAAAAATGAAGACTGCGAAAGTCAGTAGGAAACTAGATTGGACCGACCCACTCGGAGAACAAAACAAGAGCTAAATGCTTGACATTTTGACCTTTTTTCTTATGGGAAGATTTACAAAGAACCGATTACATCTTACAGATGATATGTCCTATGTATACAATGATAACAATGGAGATTAATGTTTTAGATAGATAGAGGGTGGTGGGCCCAGCCTGACTTAGGTGGTTATGTTGCTAGAAGTAGGTACCACTGGTTCCCCAGGGAACGGCGACATTTAACTGTGTACATATCTACCCTTTTCAGGGGCTGCTATGTATGTGGCGCTATTACTGTCAGGGGCACTATTTCCTTGTCATAATTAGTTTTGGGCACACTATGTGTGGCACTACCCACCGTGTGGTACTCGTATTTTCAGGAGGGCTATCTAGGGAAACTAATGACACAGAGCTAAAGTGGACAAAAGAGTCAGTATTTTTGTCAATCGTCAGCTCCTTATAGCCCTGGGCTACAGCCCACCCACAAGGTATGCATGAACTATTAGCATATCCATTCCCAGAATTCCCAGCTCTGCACTTACTGACTACTAGGTGTCTCCACAGGTTTAATCACTACACTGCATTAGCTCTTCTATGCCTCACTAGTTGAATCTCAGCTTTGCGCAGTGGCAGTATCATAGCCCATGAGGTTTATCCGAGGCGTGATTATTGCTAGTTGAAAACTTTTCCCAATACCCTGCCATGATGACTTGAAATACAGTCAGCATTGGCAATTTTTGATAGTCTCTGAGGAGACTGGATTATGCTGTGAACACTAGAGAACCTAAGCCTACCTAACTAATTTATGCCTGTGATTGTATATGACTACGTTATGTTTTATTTTTTTGTCTATTTTTAGTGTCGAATTTCCCGTTGCATTGCGATAGGCATTCTAACGTCTTTACCAACTATACTATGAGTACGTTAAATGGTTATAAGGGTGCACTCACAGGTGGCATGTTTAGACTCTGGGTTTTGCCCTCAGATCTACCAAGAACTTGCTGCGGATAGGGTGTCATGGCCAGAGAAGGTGCTTACAAGCTCAAAAGTTCACGTAAATCCATGAAAGTATGGTGTATGAGGCAAAGGATCAAAAATGAAGACTGCGAAAGTCAGTAGGAAACTAGGTTGGACCGACCCACTCGGAGAACACAACAAGAGCTAAATGCTTGCCATTTTGACCTTTTTTCTTATGGGAGCATTTACAAAGAACCGATTACATCTTACAGATGATATGTCCTATGTGTACAATGATAACAATGGAGATTAATGTTTTAGATAGCTAGAGGGTGGTGGGCCCAGCCTGACTTAGGCAGTTATGTTGCTAGAAGTAGGTACCACTGGTTCCCCAGGGAACGGCGACATTTAACTGTATCCATATCTACCCTTTTAGGGGCTGCTATGTATGTGGCGCTATTACTGTCAGGGGCACTATTTCCTTGTCATAATTAGTTTTGGGCACACTATGTGTGGCACTACCCACCGTGTGGTACTCGTATTTTCAGGAGGGCTATCTAGGGAAACTAATGACACAGAGCTAAAGTGGACAAAAGAGTCAGTATTTTTGTCAATCGTCAGCTCCTTATAGCCCTGGGCTACAGCCCACCCACAAGGTATGCATGAACTATTAGCATATCCATTCCCAGAATTCCCAGCTCTGCATTTACTGACTACTAGGTGTCTCCACAGGTTTAATCACTACACTGCATTAGCTCTTCTATGCCTCACTAGTTGAATCTCAGCTTTGCGCAGTGGCAGTATCATAGCCCATGAGGTTTATCCGAGGCGTGATTATTGCTAGTTGAAAACTTTTCCCAATACCCTGCCATGATGACTTGAAATACAGTCAGCATTGGCAATTTTTGATAGTCTCTGAGGAGACTGGATTATGCTGTGAACACTAGAGAACCTAAGCCTACCTAACTAATTTATGCCTGTGATTGTATATGACTACGTTATGTTTTATTTTTTTTGTCTATTTTTAGTGTCGAATTTCCCGTTGCATTGCGATAGGCATTCTAACGTCTTTACCAACTATACTATGAGTACGTTAAATGGTTATAAGGGTGCACTCACAGGTGGCATGTTTAGACTCTGGGTTTTGCCCTCAGATCTACCAAGAACTTGCTGCGGATAGGGTGTCATGGCCAGAGAAGGTGCTTACAAGCTCAAAAGTTCACGTAAATCCACCGCAATAATTTGACATAGAAAGCGACGTCGTCTATATATCGTCTCCGTGACTTCAACAGCAGATTGATACAGGTTTTACTGAGATATAATTACCTGCTTTTTACAAAACTTGACACAGAGGTTCATATAAGATCTGGAAAAAGTGGTGCTGGAGGGTAGAACCACTATGCTGCCCAACATGTTCTGACAGGTCAGTCACAGTTTCTATGTATCAAACTGGGGGCAGTCTTCTGTTCTAGATCTCAAACCCCTATTTGTAATTGACATGCTCCTGGTGCTATCACCAGAAAGTCACTGGTAATGTAATCCCCTAATACATATGTGAAAGTTACCTTTATAATTCTAGGAAGCAGGTACTAGTGCACGGTATGGTAAAAGATGGAGCTCTAAAAGAAGGGAAACGCAGTTGGTCAGAAAGTCACGACTTCAGTGACTCTGCAGAGAGCCCGGATAGCTCAGTCGGTAGAGCATCAGACTTTTAATCTGAGGGTCCAGGGTTCAAGTCCCTGTTCGGGCGTCAGCTTTTAGGATAAGGAATCAAACATGTTAAAAAAAAAAACTCTAACACCTTATTGCCATGAAAGTATGGTGTATGAGGCAAAGGATCAAAAATGAAGACTGCGAAAGTCAGTAGGAAACTAGGTTGGACCGACCCACTCGGAGAACACAACAAGAGCTAAATGCTTGCCATTTTGACCTTTTTTCTTATGGGAGCATTTACAAAGAACCGATTACATCTTACAGATGATATGTCCTATGTGTACAATGATAACAATGGAGATTAATGTTTTAGATAGCTAGAGGGTGGTGGGCCCAGCCTGACTTAGGCAGTTATGTTGCTAGAAGTAGGTACCACTGGTTCCCCAGGGAACGGCGACATTTAACTGTATCCATATCTACCCTTTTAGGGGCTGCTATGTATGTGGCGCTATTACTGTCAGGGGCACTATTTCCTTGTCATAATTAGTTTTGGGCACACTATGTGTGGCACTACCCACCGTGTGGTACTCGTATTTTCAGGAGGGCTATCTAGGGAAACTAATGACACAGAGCTAAAGTGGACAAAAGAGTCAGTATTTTTGTCAATCGTCAGCTCCTTATAGCCCTGGGCTACAGCCCACCCACAAGGTATGCATGAACTATTAGCATATCCATTCCCAGAATTCCCAGCTCTGCATTTACTGACTACTAGGTGTCTCCACAGGTTTAATCACTACACTGCATTAGCTCTTCTATGCCTCACTAGTTGAATCTCAGCTTTGCGCAGTGGCAGTATCATAGCCCATGAGGTTTATCCGAGGCGTGATTATTGCTAGTTGAAAACTTTTCCCAATACCCCGCCATGATGACTTGAAATACAGTCAGCATTGGCAATTTTGATAGTCTCTGAGGAGACTGGATTGTGCTGTGAACACTAGAGAACCTTAAGCCTTCTTAACTAATTTATGCCTGTGATTGTATATGACTACGTTATGTTTTATTTTTTTGTCTATTTTTAGTGTCGAATTTCCCGTTGCATTGCGATAGGCATTCTAACGTCTTTACCAACTATACTATGAGTACGTTAAATGGTTATAAGGGTGCACTCACAGGTGGCATGTTTAGACTCTGGGTTTTGCCCTCAGATCTACCAAGAACTTGCTGCGGATAGGGTGTCATGGCCAGAGAAGGTGCTTACAAGCTCAAAAGTTCACGTAAATCCACCGCAATAATTTGACATAGAAAGCGACGTCGTCTATATATCGTCTTCGAGACTTCAACAGCAGATTGATACAGAAAAGCAGATTGATACAGGTTTTACTGAGATATAATTACCTGCTTTTTACAAAACTTGACACAGAGGTTCATATAAGATCTGGAAAAAGTGGTGCTGGAGGGTAGAACCACTATGCTGCCCAACATGTTCTGACAGGTCAGTCACAGTTTCTATGTATCAAACTGGGGGCAGTCTTCTGTTCTAGATCTCAAACCCCTATTTGTAATTGACATGCTCCTGGTGCTATCACCAGAAAGTCACTGGTAATGTAATCCCCTAATACATATGTGAAAGTTACCTTTATAATTCTAGTAAGCAAGTACTAGTGCACGGTATGGTAATAGATGGAGCTCTAAAAAGAAGGGAAACGCAGTTGGTCAGAAAGTCACGACTTCAGAGAATCTGCAGAGAGCCTGGATAGCTCAGTCGGTAGAGCATCAGACTTTTAATCTGAGGGTCCAGGGTTCAAGTCCCTGTTCGGGCGTCAGCTTTTAGGATAAGGAATCTAACATGTTAAAAAAAATAAACTTTAACATCTTATTGCCATGAAAGTATGGTGTATGAGGCAAAGGATCAAAAATGAAGACTGCGAAAGTCAGTAGGAAACTAGGTTGGACCGACCCACTCGGAGAACACAACAAGAGCTAAATGCTTGCTATTTTGACCTTTTTCTTATGGGAGGATTTACAAAGAACCGATTACATCTTACAGATGATATGTCCTATGTGTACAATGATAACAATGGAGATTAATGTTTTAGATAGCTAGAGGGTGGTGGGCCCAGCCTGACTTAGGCGGTTATGTTGCTAGAAGTAGGTACCACTGGTTCCCCAGGGAACGGCGACATTTAACTGTATCCATATCTACCCTTTTAGGGGCTGCTATGTATGTGGCGCTATTACTGTCAGGGGCACTATTTCCTTGTCATAATTAGTTTTGGGCACACTATGTGTGGCACTACCCACCGTGTGGTACTCGTATTTTCAGGAGGGCTATCTAGGGAAACTAATGACACAGAGCTAAAGTGGACAAAAGAGTCAGTATTTTTGTCAATCGTCAGCTCCTTATAGCCCTGGGCTACAGCCCACCCACAAGGTATGCATGAACTATTAGCATATCCATTCCCAGAATTCCCAGCTCTGCACTTACTGACTACTAGGTGTCTCCACAGGTTTAATCACTACACTGCATTAGCTCTTCTATGCCTCACTAGTTGAATCTCAGCTTTGCGCAGTGGCAGTATCATAGCCCATGAGGTTTATCCGAGGCGTGATTATTGCTAGTTGAAAACTTTTCCCAATACCCTGCCATGATGACTTGAAATACAGTCAGCATTGGCAATTTTTGATAGTCTCTGAGGAGACTGGATTATGCTGTGAACACTAGAGAACCTAAGCCTACCTAACTAATTTATGCCTGTGATTGTATATGACTACGTTATGTTTTATTTTTTTGTCTATTTTTAGTGTCGAATTTCCCGTTGCATTGCGATAGGCATTCTAACGTCTTTACCAACTATACTATGAGTACGTTAAATGGTTATAAGGGTGCACTCACAGGTGGCATGTTTAGACTCTGGGTTTTGCCCTCAGATCTACCAAGAACTTGCTGCGGATAGGGTGTCATGGCCAGAGAAGGTGCTTACAAGCTCAAAAGTTCACGTAAATCCATGAAAGTATGGTGTATGAGGCAAAGGATCAAAAATGAAGACTGCGAAAGTCAGTAGGAAACTAGGTTGGACCGACCCACTCGGAGAACACAACAAGAGCTAAATGCTTGCCATTTTGACCTTTTTTCTTATGGGAGCATTTACAAAGAACCGATTACATCTTACAGATGATATGTCCTATGTGTACAATGATAACAATGGAGATTAATGTTTTAGATAGCTAGAGGGTGGTGGGCCCAGCCTGACTTAGGCAGTTATGTTGCTAGAAGTAGGTACCACTGGTTCCCCAGGGAACGGCGACATTTAACTGTATCCATATCTACCCTTTTAGGGGCTGCTATGTATGTGGCGCTATTACTGTCAGGGGCACTATTTCCTTGTCATAATTAGTTTTGGGCACACTATGTGTGGCACTACCCACCGTGTGGTACTCGTATTTTCAGGAGGGCTATCTAGGGAAACTAATGACACAGAGCTAAAGTGGACAAAAGAGTCAGTATTTTTGTCAATCGTCAGCTCCTTATAGCCCTGGGCTACAGCCCACCCACAAGGTATGCATGAACTATTAGCATATCCATTCCCAGAATTCCCAGCTCTGCATTTACTGACTACTAGGTGTCTCCACAGGTTTAATCACTACACTGCATTAGCTCTTCTATGCCTCACTAGTTGAATCTCAGCTTTGCGCAGTGGCAGTATCATAGCCCATGAGGTTTATCCGAGGCGTGATTATTGCTAGTTGAAAACTTTTCCCAATACCCTGCCATGATGACTTGAAATACAGTCAGCATTGGCAATTTTTGATAGTCTCTGAGGAGACTGGATTATGCTGTGAACACTAGAGAACCTAAGCCTACCTAACTAATTTATGCCTGTGATTGTATATGACTACGTTATGTTTTATTTTTTTGTCTATTTTTAGTGTCGAATTTCCCGTTGCATTGCGATAGGCATTCTAACGTCTTTACCAACTATACTATGAGTACGTTAAATGGTTATAAGGGTGCACTCACAGGTGGCATGTTTAGACTCTGGGTTTTGCCCTCAGATCTACCAAGAACTTGCTGCGGATAGGGTGTCATGGCCAGAGAAGGTGCTTACAAGCTCAAAAGTTCACGTAAATCCACCGCAATAATTTGACATAGAAAGCGGCGTCGTCTATATATCGTCTCCGTGACTTCAACAGCAGATTGATACAGGTTTTACTGAGATATAATTACCTGCTTTTTACAAAACTTGACACAGAGGTTCATATAAGATCTGGAAAAAGTGGTGCTGGAGGGTAGAACCACTATGCTGCCCAACATGTTCTGACAGGTCAGTCACAGTTTCTATGTATCAAACTGGGGGCAGTCTTCTGTTCTAGATCTCAAACCCCTATTTGTAATTGACATGCTCCTGGTGCTATCACCAGAAAGTCACTGGTAATGTAATCCCCTAATACATATGTGAAAGTTACCTTTATAATTCTAGGAAGCAGGTACTAGTGCACGGTATGGTAAAAGATGGAGCTCTAAAAAGAAGGGAAACGCAGTTGGTCAGAAAGTCACGACTTCAGTGACTCTGCAGAGAGCCCGGATAGCTCAGTCGGTAGAGCATCAGACTTTTAATCTGAGGGTCCAGGGTTCAAGTCCCTGTTCGGGCGTCAGCTTTTAGGATAAGGAATCAAACATGTTAAAAAAAAAACTCTAACACCTTATTGCCATGAAAGTATGGTGTATGAGGCAAAGGATCAAAAATGAAGACTGCGAAAGTCAGTAGGAAACTAGGTTGGACCGACCCACTCGGAGAACACAACAAGAGCTAAATGCTTGCCATTTTGACCTTTTTTCTTATGGGAGCATTTACAAAGAACCGATTACATCTTACAGATGATATGTCCTATGTGTACAATGATAACAATGGAGATTAATGTTTTAGATAGCTAGAGGGTGGTGGGCCCAGCCTGACTTAGGCAGTTATGTTGCTAGAAGTAGGTACCACTGGTTCCCCAGGGAACGGCGACATTTAACTGTATCCATATCTACCCTTTTTAGGGGCTGCTATGTATGTGGCGCTATTACTGTCAGGGGCACTATTTCCTTGTCATAATTAGTTTTGGGCACACTATGTGTGGCACTACCCACCGTGTGGTACTCGTATTTTCAGGAGGGCTATCTAGGGAAACTAATGACACAGAGCTAAAGTGGACAAAAGAGTCAGTATTTTTGTCAATCGTCAGCTCCTTATAGCCCTGGGCTACAGCCCACCCACAAGGTATGCATGAACTATTAGCATATCCATTCCCAGAATTCCCAGCTCTGCATTTACTGACTACTAGGTGTCTCCACAGGTTTAATCACTACACTGCATTAGCTCTTCTATGCCTCACTAGTTGAATCTCAGCTTTGCGCAGTGGCAGTATCATAGCCCATGAGGTTTATCCGAGGCGTGATTATTGCTAGTTGAAAACTTTTCCCAATACCCCGCCATGATGACTTGAAATACAGTCAGCATTGGCAATTTTTGATAGTCTCTGAGGAGACTGGATTATGCTGTGAACACTAGAGAACCTAAGCCTACTTAACTAATTTATGCCTGTGGTTGTATATGACTACGTTATGTTTTATTTTTTTTTGTCTATTTTTAGTGTCAAATTTCCCGTTGCATTGCGATAGGCATTCTAACGTCTTTACCAACTATACTATGAGTACGTTAAATGGTTATAAGGGTGCACTCACAGGTGGCATGTTTAGACTCTGGGTTTTGCCCTCAGATCTACCAAGAACTTGCTGCGGATAGGGTGTCATGGCCAGAGAAGGTGCTTACAAGCTCAAAAGTTCACGTAAATCCACCGCAATAATTTGACATAGAAAGCGACGTCGTCTATATATCGTCTTCGAGACTTCAACAGCAGATTGATACAGAAAAGCAGATTGATACAGGTTTTACTGAGATATAATTACCTGCTTTTTACAAAACTTGACACAGAGGTTCATATAAGATCTGGAAAAAGTGGTGCTGGAGGGTAGAACCACTATGCTGCCCAACATGTTCTGACAGGTCAGTCACAGTTTCTATGTATCAAACTGGGGGCAGTCTTCTGTTCTAGATCTCAAACCCCTATTTGTAATTGACATGCTCCTGGTGCTATCACCAGAAAGTCACTGGTAATGTAATCCCCTAATACATATGTGAAAGTTACCTTTATAATTCTAGTAAGCAAGTACTAGTGCACGGTATGGTAATAGATGGAGCTCTAAAAAGAAGGGAAACGCAGTTGGTCAGAAAGTCACGACTTCAGAGAATCTGCAGAGAGCCTGGATAGCTCAGTCGGTAGAGCATCAGACTTTTAATCTGAGGGTCCAGGGTTCAAGTCCCTGTTCGGGCGTCAGCTTTTAGGATAAGGAATCTAACATGTTAAAAAAAATAAACTTTAACATCTTATTGCCATGAAAGTATGGTGTATGAGGCAAAGGATCAAAAATGAAGACTGCGATAGTCAGTAGGAAACTAGGTTGGACCGACCCACTCGGAGAACACAACAAGAGCTAAATGCTTGCTATTTTGACCTTTTTTCTTATGGGAGGATTTACAAAGAACCGATTACATCTTACAGATGATATGTCCTATGTGTACAATGATAACAATGGAGATTAATGTTTTAGATAGCTAGAGGGTGGTGGGCCCAGCCTGACTTAGGCAGTTATGTTGCTAGAAGTAGGTACCACTGGTTCCCCAGGGAACGGCGACATTTAACTGTATCCATATCTACCCTTTTTAGGGGCTGCTATGTATGTGGCGCTATTACTGTCAGGGCACTATTTCCTTGTCATAATTAGTTTTGGGCACACTATGTGTGGCACTACCCACCGTGTGGTACTCGTATTTTCAGGAGGGCTATCTAGGGAAACTAATGACACAGAGCTAAAGTGGACAAAAGAGTCAGTATTTTTGTCAATCGTCAGCTCCTTATAGCCCTGGGCTACAGCCCACCCACAAGGTATGCATGAACTATTAGCATATCCATTCCCAGAATTCCCAGCTCTGCACTTACTGACTACTAGGTGTCTCCACAGGTTTAATCACTACACTGCATTAGCTCTTCTATGCCTCACTAGTTGAATCTCAGCTTTGCGCAGTGGCAGTATCATAGCCCATGAGGTTTATCCGAGGCGTGATTATTGCTAGTTGAAAACTTTTCCCAATACCCTGCCATGATGACTTGAAATACAGTCAGCATTGGCAATTTTTGATAGTCTCTGAGGAGACTGGATTATGCTGTGAACACTAGAGAACCTAAGCCTACCTAACTAATTTATGCCTGTGATTGTATATGACTACGTTATGTTTTATTTTTTTGTCTATTTTTAGTGTCGAATTTCCCGTTGCATTGCGATAGGCATTCTAACGTCTTTACCAACTATACTATGAGTACGTTAAATGGTTATAAGGGTGCACTCACAGGTGGCATGTTTAGACTCTGGGTTTTGCCCTCAGATCTACCAAGAACTTGCTGCGGATAGGGTGTCATGGCCAGAGAAGGTGCTTACAAGCTCAAAAGTTCACGTAAATCCATGAAAGTATGGTGTATGAGGCAAAGGATCAAAAATGAAGACTGCGAAAGTCAGTAGGAAACTAGGTTGGACCGACCCACTCGGAGAACACAACAAGAGCTAAATGCTTGCCATTTTGACCTTTTTTCTTATGGGAGCATTTACAAAGAACCGATTACATCTTACAGATGATATGTCCTATGTGTACAATGATAACAATGGAGATTAATGTTTTAGATAGCTAGAGGGTGGTGGGCCCAGCCTGACTTAGGCAGTTATGTTGCTAGAAGTAGGTACCACTGGTTCCCCAGGGAACGGCGACATTTAACTGTATCCATATCTACCCTTTTAGGGGCTGCTATGTATGTGGCGCTATTACTGTCAGGGGCACTATTTCCTTGTCATAATTAGTTTTGGGCACACTATGTGTGGCACTACCCACCGTGTGGTACTCGTATTTTCAGGAGGGCTATCTAGGGAAACTAATGACACAGAGCTAAAGTGGACAAAAGAGTCAGTATTTTTGTCAATCGTCAGCTCCTTATAGCCCTGGGCTACAGCCCACCCACAAGGTATGCATGAACTATTAGCATATCCATTCCCAGAATTCCCAGCTCTGCATTTACTGACTACTAGGTGTCTCCACAGGTTTAATCACTACACTGCATTAGCTCTTCTATGCCTCACTAGTTGAATCTCAGCTTTGCGCAGTGGCAGTATCATAGCCCATGAGGTTTATCCGAGGCGTGATTATTGCTAGTTGAAAACTTTTCCCAATACCCTGCCATGATGACTTGAAATACAGTCAGCATTGGCAATTTTTGATAGTCTCTGAGGAGACTGGATTATGCTGTGAACACTAGAGAACCTAAGCCTACCTAACTAATTTATGCCTGTGATTGTATATGACTACGTTATGTTTTATTTTTTTGTCTATTTTTAGTGTCGAATTTCCCGTTGCATTGCGATAGGCATTCTAACGTCTTTACCAACTATACTATGAGTACGTTAAATGGTTATAAGGGTGCACTCACAGGTGGCATGTTTAGACTCTGGGTTTTGCCCTCAGATCTACCAAGAACTTGCTGCGGATAGGGTGTCATGGCCAGAGAAGGTGCTTACAAGCTCAAAAGTTCACGTAAATCCACCGCAATAATTTGACATAGAAAGCGACGTCGTCTATATATCGTCTCCGTGACTTCAACAGCAGATTGATACAGGTTTTACTGAGATATAATTACCTGCTTTTTACAAAACTTGACACAGAGGTTCATATAAGATCTGGAAAAAGTGGTGCTGGAGGGTAGAACCACTATGCTGCCCAACATGTTCTGACAGGTCAGTCACAGTTTCTATGTATCAAACTGGGGGCAGTCTTCTGTTCTAGATCTCAAACCCCTATTTGTAATTGACATGCTCCTGGTGCTATCACCAGAAAGTCACTGGTAATGTAATCCCCTAATACATATGTGAAAGTTACCTTTATAATTCTAGGAAGCAGGTACTAGTGCACGGTATGGTAAAAGATGGAGCTCTAAAAAGAAGGGAAACGCAGTTGGTCAGAAAGTCACGACTTCAGTGACTCTGCAGAGAGCCCGGATAGCTCAGTCGGTAGAGCATCAGACTTTTAATCTGAGGGTCCAGGGTTCAAGTCCCTGTTCGGGCGTCAGCTTTTAGGATAAGGAATCAAACATGTTAAAAAAAAACTCTAACACCTTATTGCCATGAAAGTATGGTGTATGAGGCAAAGGATCAAAAATGAAGACTGCGAAAGTCAGTAGGAAACTAGGTTGGACCGACCCACTCGGAGAACACAACAAGAGCTAAATGCTTGCCATTTTGACCTTTTTTCTTATGGGAGCATTTACAAAGAACCGATTACATCTTACAGATGATATGTCCTATGTGTACAATGATAACAATGGAGATTAATGTTTTAGATAGCTAGAGGGTGGTGGGCCCAGCCTGACTTAGGCAGTTATGTTGCTAGAAGTAGGTACCACTGGTTCCCCAGGGAACGGCGACATTTAACTGTATCCATATCTACCCTTTTTAGGGGCTGCTATGTATGTGGCGCTATTACTGTCAGGGGCACTATTTCCTTGTCATAATTAGTTTTGGGCACACTATGTGTGGCACTACCCACCGTGTGGTACTCGTATTTTCAGGAGGGCTATCTAGGGAAACTAATGACACAGAGCTAAAGTGGACAAAAGAGTCAGTATTTTTGTCAATCGTCAGCTCCTTATAGCCCTGGGCTACAGCCCACCCACAAGGTATGCATGAACTATTAGCATATCCATTCCCAGAATTCCCAGCTCTGCATTTACTGACTACTAGGTGTCTCCACAGGTTTAATCACTACACTGCATTAGCTCTTCTATGCCTCACTAGTTGAATCTCAGCTTTGCGCAGTGGCAGTATCATAGCCCATGAGGTTTATCCGAGGCGTGATTATTGCTAGTTGAAAACTTTTCCCAATACCCCGCCATGATGACTTGAAATACAGTCAGCATTGGCAATTTTTGATAGTCTCTGAGGAGACTGGATTATGCTGTGAACACTAGAGAACCTAAGCCTACCTAACTAATTTATGCCTGTGATTGTATATGACTACGTTATGTTTTATTTTTTTTGTCTATTTTTAGTGTCGAATTTCCCGTTGCATTGCGATAGGCATTCTAACGTCTTTACCAACTATACTATGAGTACGTTAAATGGTTATAAGGGTGCACTCACAGGTGGCATGTTTAGACTCTGGGTTTTGCCCTCAGATCTACCAAGAACTTGCTGCGGATAGGGTGTCATGGCCAGAGAAGGTGCTTACAAGCTCAAAAGTTCACGTAAATCCACCGCAATAATTTGACATAGAAAGCGACGTCGTCTATATATCGTCTCCGTGACTTCAACAGCAGATTGATACAGGTTTTACTGAGATATAATTACCTGCTTTTTACAAAACTTGACACAGAGGTTCATATAAGATCTGGAAAAAGTGGTGCTGGAGGGTAGAACCACTATGCTGCCCAACATGTTCTGACAGGTCAGTCACAGTTTCTATGTATCAAACTGGGGGCAGTCTTCTGTTCTAGATCTCAAACCCCTATTTGTAATTGACATGCTCCTGGTGCTATCACCAGAAAGTCACTGGTAATGTAATCCCCTAATACATATGTGAAAGTTACCTTTATAATTCTAGGAAGCAGGTACTAGTGCACGGTATGGTAAAAGATGGAGCTCTAAAAAGAAGGGAAACGCAGTTGGTCAGAAAGTCACGACTTCAGTAATTCTGCAGAGAGCCCAGATAGCTCAGTTGGTAGAGCATCAGACTTTTAATCTGAGGGTCCAGGGTTCAAGTCCCTGTTCGGGCGTCAGCTTTTAGGATAAGGAATCAAACATGTTAAAAAAAAAAACTCTAATACCTTATTGCCATGAAAGTATGGTGTATGAGGCAAAGGATCAAAAATGAAGACTGCGAAAGTCAGTAGGAAACTAGGTTGGACCGACCCACTCGGAGAACACAACAAGAGCTAAATGCTTGCCATTTTGACCTTTTTTCTTATGGGAGCATTTACAAAGAACCGATTACATCTTACAGATGATATGTCCTATGTGTACAATGATAACAATGGAGATTAATGTTTTAGATAGCTAGAGGGTGGTGGGCCCAGCCTGACTTAGGCAGTTATGTTGCTAGAAGTAGGTACCACTGGTTCCCCAGGGAACGGCGACATTTAACTGTATCCATATCTACCCTTTTTAGGGGCTGCTATGTATGTGGCGCTATTACTGTCAGGGGCACTATTTCCTTGTCATAATTAGTTTTGGGCACACTATGTGTGGCACTACCCACCGTGTGGTACTCGTATTTTCAGGAGGGCTATCTAGGGAAACTAATGACACAGAGCTAAAGTGGACAAAAGAGTCAGTATTTTTGTCAATCGTCAGCTCCTTATAGCCCTGGGCTACAGCCCACCCACAAGGTATGCATGAACTATTAGCATATCCATTCCCAGAATTCCCAGCTCTGCACTTACTGACTACTAGGTGTCTCCACAGGTTTAATCACTACACTGCATTAGCTCTTCTATGCCTCACTAGTTGAATCTCAGCTTTGCGCAGTGGCAGTATCATAGCCCATGAGGTTTATCCGAGGCGTGATTATTGCTAGTTGAAAACTTTTCCCAATACCCTGCCATGATGACTTGAAATACAGTCAGCATTGGCAATTTTTGATAGTCTCTGAGGAGACTGGATTATGCTGTGAACACTAGAGAACCTAAGCCTACCTAACTAATTTATGCCTGTGATTGTATATGACTACGTTATGTTTTATTTTTTTTTGTCTATTTTTAGTGTCGAATTTCCCGTTGCATTGCGATAGGCATTCTAACGTCTTTACCAACTATACTATGAGTACGTTAAATGGTTATAAGGGTGCACTCACAGGTGGCATGTTTAGACTCTGGGTTTTGCCCTCAGATCTACCAAGAACTTGCTGCGGATAGGGTGTCATGGCCAGAGAAGGTGCTTACAAGCTCAAAAGTTCACGTAAATCCATGAAAGTATGGTGTATGAGGCAAAGGATCAAAAATGAAGACTGCGAAAGTCAGTAGGAAACTAGGTTGGACCGACCCACTCGGAGAACACAACAAGAGCTAAATGCTTGCCATTTTGACCTTTTTTCTTATGGGAGCATTTACAAAGAACCGATTACATCTTACAGATGATATGTCCTATGTGTACAATGATAACAATGGAGATTAATGTTTTAGATAGCTAGAGGGTGGTGGGCCCAGCCTGACTTAGGCAGTTATGTTGCTAGAAGTAGGTACCACTGGTTCCCCAGGGAACGGCGACATTTAACTGTATCCATATCTACCCTTTTAGGGGCTGCTATGTATGTGGCGCTATTACTGTCAGGGGCACTATTTCCTTGTCATAATTAGTTTTGGGCACACTATGTGTGGCACTACCCACCGTGTGGTACTCGTATTTTCAGGAGGGCTATCTAGGGAAACTAATGACACAGAGCTAAAGTGGACAAAAGAGTCAGTATTTTTGTCAATCGTCAGCTCCTTATAGCCCTGGGCTACAGCCCACCCACAAGGTATGCATGAACTATTAGCATATCCATTCCCAGAATTCCCAGCTCTGCATTTACTGACTACTAGGTGTCTCCACAGGTTTAATCACTACACTGCATTAGCTCTTCTATGCCTCACTAGTTGAATCTCAGCTTTGCGCAGTGGCAGTATCATAGCCCATGAGGTTTATCCGAGGCGTGATTATTGCTAGTTGAAAACTTTTCCCAATACCCTGCCATGATGACTTGAAATACAGTCAGCATTGGCAATTTTTGATAGTCTCTGAGGAGACTGGATTATGCTGTGAACACTAGAGAACCTAAGCCTACCTAACTAATTTATGCCTGTGATTGTATATGACTACGTTATGTTTTATTTTTTTGTCTATTTTTAGTGTCGAATTTCCCGTTGCATTGCGATAGGCATTCTAACGTCTTTACCAACTATACTATGAGTACGTTAAATGGTTATAAGGGTGCACTCACAGGTGGCATGTTTAGACTCTGGGTTTTGCCCTCAGATCTACCAAGAACTTGCTGCGGATAGGGTGTCATGGCCAGAGAAGGTGCTTACAAGCTCAAAAGTTCACGTAAATCCACCGCAATAATTTGACATAGAAAGCGACGTCGTCTATATATCGTCTCCGTGACTTCAACAGCAGATTGATACAGGTTTTACTGAGATATAATTACCTGCTTTTTACAAAACTTGACACAGAGGTTCATATAAGATCTGGAAAAAGTGGTGCTGGAGGGTAGAACCACTATGCTGCCCAACATGTTCTGACAGGTCAGTCACAGTTTCTATGTATCAAACTGGGGCAGTCTTCTGTTCTAGATCTCAAACCCCTATTTGTAATTGACATGCTCCTGGTGCTATCACCAGAAAGTCACTGGTAATGTAATCCCCTAATACATATGTGAAAGTTACCTTTATAATTCTAGTAAGCAGGTACTAGTGCACGATATGGTAAAAGATGGAGCTCTAAAAAGAAGGGAAACGCAGTTGGTCAGAAAGTCACGACCAGTCGGTAGAGCATCAGACTTTTAATCTGAGGGTCCAGGGTTCAAGTCCCTGTTCGGGCGTCAGCTTTTAGGATAAGGAATCAAACATGTTAAAAAAAAAAACTCTAACACCTTATTGCCATGAAAGTATGGTGTATGAGGCAAAGGATCAAAAATGAAGACTGCGAAAGTCAGTAGGAAACTAGGTTGGACCGACCCACTCGGAGAACACAACAAGAGCTAAATGCTTGCCATTTTGACCTTTTTTCTTATGGGAGCATTTACAAAGAACTGATTACATCTTACAGATGATATGTCCTATGTGTACAATGATAACAATGGAGATTAATGTTTTAGATAGCTAGAGGGTGGTGGGCCCAGCCTGACTTAGGCAGTTATGTTGCTAGAAGTAGGTACCACTGGTTCCCCAGGGAACGGCGACATTTAACTGTATCCATATCTACCCTTTTAGGGGCTGCTATGTATGTGGCGCTATTACTGTCAGGGGCACTATTTCCTTGTCATAATTAGTTTTGGGCACACTATGTGTGGCACTACCCACCGTGTGGTACTCGTATTTTCAGGAGGGCTATCTAGGGAAACTAATGACACAGAGCTAAAGTGGACAAAAGAGTCAGTATTTTTGTCAATCGTCAGCTCCTTATAGCCCTGGGCTACAGCCCACCCACAAGGTATGCATGAACTATTAGCATATCCATTCCCAGAATTCCCAGCTCTGCATTTACTGACTACTAGGTGTCTCCACAGGTTTAATCACTACACTGCATTAGCTCTTCTATGCCTCACTAGTTGAATCTCAGCTTTGCGCAGTGGCAGTATCATAGCCCATGAGGTTTATCCGAGGCGTGATTATTGCTAGTTGAAAACTTTTCCCAATACCCTGCCATGATGACTTGAAATACAGTCAGCATTGGCAATTTTTGATAGTCTCTGAGGAGACTGGATTATGCTGTGAACACTAGAGAACCTAAGCCTACCTAACTAATTTATGCCTGTGATTGTATATGACTACGTTATGTTTTATTTTTTTTTGTCTATTTTTAGTGTCGAATTTCCCGTTGCATTGCGATAGGCATTCTAACGTCTTTACCAACTATACTATGAGTACGTTAAATGGTTATAAGGGTGCACTCACAGGTGGCATGTTTAGACTCTGGGTTTTGCCCTCAGATCTACCAAGAACTTGCTGCGGATAGGGTGTCATGGCCAGAGAAGGTGCTTACAAGCTCAAAAGTTCACGTAAATCCATGAAAGTATGGTGTATGAGGCAAAGGATCAAAAATGAAGACTGCGAAAGTCAGTAGGAAACTAGGTTGGACCGACCCACTCGGAGAACACAACAAGAGCTAAATGCTTGCCATTTTGACCTTTTTTCTTATGGGAGCATTTACAAAGAACCGATTACATCTTACAGATGATATGTCCTATGTGTACAATGATAACAATGGAGATTAATGTTTTAGATAGCTAGAGGGTGGTGGGCCCAGCCTGACTTAGGCAGTTATGTTGCTAGAAGTAGGTACCACTGGTTCCCCAGGGAACGGCGACATTTAACTGTATCCATATCTACCCTTTTAGGGGCTGCTATGTATGTGGCGCTATTACTGTCAGGGGCACTATTTCCTTGTCATAATTAGTTTTGGGCACACTATGTGTGGCACTACCCACCGTGTGGTACTCAGTATTTTCAGGAGGGCTATCTAGGGAAACTAATGACACAGAGCTAAAGTGGACAAAAGAGTCAGTATTTTTTGTCAATCGTCAGCTCCTTATAGCCCTGGGCTACAGCCCACCCACAAGGTATGCATGAACTATTAGCATATCCATTCCCAGAATTCCCAGCTCTGCATTTACTGACTACTAGGTGTCTCCACAGGTTTAATCACTACACTGCATTAGCTCTTCTATGCCTCACTAGTTGAATCTCAGCTTTGCGCAGTGGCAGTATCATAGCCCATAAAGTTTATCCGAGGCGTGATTATTGCTAGTTGAAAACTTTTCCCAATACCCCGCCATGATGACTTGAAATACAGTCAGCATTGGCAATTTTTGATAGTCTCTGAGGAGACTGGATTGTGCTGTGAACACTAGAGAACCTTAAGCCTTCTTAACTAATTTATGCCTGTGATTGTATATTGTATATGATATATCAGCTTTTAGGATAAGGAATCAAACATGTTAAAAAAAAAAAACTTTAACACCTTATTGCCGTGAAAGCATGGTGTATGAGGCAAAGGATCAAAAATGAAGAATGTGAAAGTCAGTAGGAAACTAGGTTGGACCGACCCACTCGGAGAACACAACAAGAGCTAAATGCTTGCCATTTTGACCTTTTTTCTTATGGGAGGATTTACAAAGAACCGATTACATCTTACAGATGATATGTCCTATGTGTACAATGATAACAATGGAGATTAATGTTTTAGATAGCTAGAGGGTGGTGGGCCCAGCCTGACTTAGGCGGTTATGTTGCTAGAAGTAGGTACCACTGGTTCCCCAGGGAACGGCGACATTTAACTGTATCCATATCTACCCTTTTTAGGGGCTGCTATGTATGTGGCGCTATTACTGTCAGGGGCACTATTTCCTTCTCATAATTAGTTTTGGGCACACTTCGTGTGGCACTACCCACCGTGTGGTACTCGTATTTTCAGGAGGGCTTTCTAGGGAAACTAATGACACAGAGCTAAAGTGGACAAAAGAGTCAGTATTTTTGTCAATCGTCAGCTCCTTATAGCCCTGGGCTACAGCCCACCCACAAGGTATGCATGAACTATTAGCATATCCATTCCCAGAATTCCCAGCTCTGCATTTACTGACTACTAGGTGTCTCCACAGGTTTAATCACTACACTGCATTAGCTCTTCTATGCCTCACTAGTTGAATCTCAGCTTTGCGCAGTGGCAGTATCATAGCCCATGAGGTTTATCCGAGGCGTGATTATTGCTAGTTGAAAACTTTTCCCAATACCCCGCCATGATGACTTGAAATACAGTCAGCATTGGCAATTTTTGATAGTCTCTGAGGAGACTGGATTATGCTGTGAACACTAGAGAACCTAAGCCTACCTAACTAATTTATGCCTGTGATTGTATATGACTACGTTATGTTTTATTTTTTTTGTCTATTTTTAGTGTCGAATTTCCCGTTGCATTGCGATAGGCATTCTAACGTCTTTACCAACTATACTATGAGTACGTTAAATGGTTATAAGGGTGCACTCACAGGTGGCATGTTTAGACTCTGGGTTTTGCCCTCAGATCTACCAAGAACTTGCTGCGGATAGGGTGTCATGGCCAGAGAAGGTGCTTACAAGCTCAAAAGTTCACGTAAATCCACCGCAATAATTTGACATAGAAAGCGACGTCGTCTATATATCGTCTCCGTGACTTCAACAGCAGATTGATACAGGTTTTACTGAGATATAATTACCTGCTTTTTACAAAACTTGACACAGAGGTTCATATAAGATCTGGAAAAAGTGGTGCTGGAGGGTAGAACCACTATGCTGCCCAACATGTTCTGACAGGTCAGTCACAGTTTCTATGTATCAAACTGGGGGCAGTCTTCTGTTCTAGATCTCAAACCCCTATTTGTAATTGACATGCTCCTGGTGCTATCACCAGAAAGTCACTGGTAATGTAATCCCCTAATACATATGTGAAAGTTACCTTTATAATTCTAGGAAGCAGGTACTAGTGCACGGTATGGTAAAAGATGGAGCTCTAAAAAGAAGGGAAACGCAGTTGGTCAGAAAGTCACGACTTCAGTGACTCTGCAGAGAGCCCGGATAGCTCAGTCGGTAGAGCATCAGACTTTTAATCTGAGGGTCCAGGGTTCAAGTCCCTGTTCGAGGCCAGCTTTTAGGATAAGGAATCAAACATGTTAAAAAAAAACTCTAACACCTTATTGCCATGAAAGTATGGTGTATGAGGCAAAGGATCAAAAATGAAGACTGCGAAAGTCAGTAGGAAACTAGGTTGGACCGACTCCACTCGGAGAACACAACAAGAGCTAAATGCTTGCCATTTTGACCTTTTTTCTTATGGGAGCATTTACAAAGAACCGATTACATCTTACAGATGATATGTCCTATGTGTACAATGATAACAATGGAGATTAATGTTTTAGATAGCTAGAGGGTGGTGGGCCCAGCCTGACTTAGGCAGTTATGTTGCTAGAAGTAGGTACCACTGGTTCCCCAGGGAACGGCGACATTTAACTGTATCCATATCTACCCTTTTTAGGGGCTGCTATGTATGTGGCGCTATTACTGTCAGGGGCACTATTTCCTTGTCATAATTAGTTTTGGGCACACTATGTGTGGCACTACCCACCGTGTGGTACTCGTATTTTCAGGAGGGCTATCTAGGGAAACTAATGACACAGAGCTAAAGTGGACAAAAGAGTCAGTATTTTTGTCAATCGTCAGCTCCTTATAGCCCTGGGCTACAGCCCACCCACAAGGTATGCATGAACTATTAGCATATCCATTCCCAGAATTCCCAGCTCTGCATTTACTGACTACTAGGTGTCTCCACAGGTTTAATCACTACACTGCATTAGCTCTTCTATGCCTCACTAGTTGAATCTCAGCTTTGCGCAGTGGCAGTATCATAGCCCATGAGGTTTATCCGAGGCGTGATTATTGCTAGTTGAAAACTTTTCCCAATACCCCGCCATGATGACTTGAAATACAGTCAGCATTGGCAATTTTTGATAGTCTCTGAGGAGACTGGATTATGCTGTGAACACTAGAGAACCTAAGCCTACCTAACTAATTTATGCCTGTGATTGTATATGACTACGTTATGTTTTATTTTTTTTGTCTATTTTTAGTGTCGAATTTCCCGTTGCATTGCGATAGGCATTCTAACGTCTTTACCAACTATACTATGAGTACGTTAAATGGTTATAAGGGTGCACTCACAGGTGGCATGTTTAGACTCTGGGTTTTGCCCTCAGATCTACCAAGAACTTGCTGCGGATAGGGTGTCATGGCCAGAGAAGGTGCTTACAAGCTCAAAAGTTCACGTAAATCCACCGCAATAATTTGACATAGAAAGCGACGCCGTCTATATATCGTCTCCGTGACTTCAACAGCAGATTGATACAGGTTTTACTGAGATATAATTACCTGCTTTTTACAAAACTTGACACAGAGGTTCATATAAGATCTGGAAAAAGTGGTGCTGGAGGGTAGAACCACTATGCTGCCCAACATGTTCTGACAGGTCAGTCACAGTTTCTATGTATCAAACTGGGGGCAGTCTTCTGTTCTAGATCTCAAACCCCTATTTGTAATTGACATGCTCCTGGTGCTATCACCAGAAAGTCACTGGTAATGTAATCCCCTAATACATATGTGAAAGTTACCTTTATAATTCTAGGAAGCAGGTACTAGTGCACGGTATGGTAAAAGATGGAGCTCTAAAAAGAAGGGAAACGCAGTTGGTAAGAAAGTCACGACTTCAGTAACTCTGCAGAGAGCCCGGATAGCTCAGTCGGTAGAGCATTAGACTTTTAATCTGAGGGTCCAGGGTTCAAGTCCCTGTTCGAGCGTCAGCTTTTAGGATAAAGAATCAAACATGTTGAAAAAAAAAAACTCTAACACCTTATTGCCATGAAAGTATGGTGTATGAGGCAAAGGATCAAAAATGAAGACTGCGAAAGTCAGTAGGAAACTAGGTTGGACCGACCCACTCGGAGAACACAACAAGAGCTAAATGCTTGCCATTTTGACCTTTTTTCTTATGGGAGCATTTACAAAGAACCGATTAAATCTTACAGATGATATGTCCTATGTGTACAATGATAACAATGGAGATTAATGTTTTAGATAGCTAGAGGGTGGTGGGCCCAGCCTGACTTAGGCAGTTATGTTGCTAGAAGTAGGTACCACTGGTTCCCCAGGGAACGGCGACATTTAACTGTATCCATATCTACCCTTTTAGGGGCTGCTATGTATGTGGCGCTATTACTGTCAGGGGCACTATTTCCTTGTCATAATTAGTTTTGGGCACACTATGTGTGGCACTACCCACCGTGTGGTACTCGTATTTTCAGGAGGGCTATCTAGGGAAACTAATGACACAGAGCTAAAGTGGACAAAAGAGTCAGTATTTTTGTCAATCGTCAGCTCCTTATAGCCCTGGGCTACAGCCCACCCACAAGGTATGCATGAACTATTAGCATATCCATTCCCAGAATTCCCAGCTCTGCATTTACTGACTACTAGGTGTCTCCACAGGTTTAATCACTACACTGCATTAGCTCTTCTATGCCTCACTAGTTGAATCTCAGCTTTGCGCAGTGGCAGTATCATAGCCCATGAGGTTTATCCGAGGCGTGATTATTGCTAGTTGAAAACTTTTCCCAATACCCCGCCATGATGACTTGAAATACAGTCAGCATTGGCAATTTTTGATAGTCTCTGAGGAGACTGGATTATGCTGTGAACACTAGAGAACCTAAGCCTACCTAACTAATTTATGCCTGTGATTGTATATGACTACGTTATGTTTTATTTTTTTTGTCTATTTTTAGTGTCGAATTTCCCGTTGCATTGCGATAGGCATTCTAACGTCTTTACCAACTATACTATGAGTACGTTAAATGGTTATAAGGGTGCACTCACAGGTGGCATGTTTAGACTCTGGGTTTTGCCCTCAGATCTACCAAGAACTTGCTGCGGATAGGGTGTCATGGCCAGAGAAGGTGCTTACAAGCTCAAAAGTTCACGTAAATCCACCGCAATAATTTGACATAGAAAGCGACGCCGTCTATATATCGTCTCCGTGACTTCAACAGCAGATTGATACAGGTTTTACTGAGATATAATTACCTGCTTTTTACAAAACTTGACACAGAGGTTCATATAAGATCTGGAAAAAGTGGTGCTGGAGGGTAGAACCACTATGCTGCCCAACATGTTCTGACAGGTCAGTCACAGTTTCTATGTATCAAACTGGGGGCAGTCTTCTGTTCTAGATCTCAAACCCCTATTTGTAATTGACATGCTCCTGGTGCTATCACCAGAAAGTCACTGGTAATGTAATCCCCTAATACATATGTGAAAGTTACCTTTATAATTCTAGGAAGCAGGTACTAGTGCACGGTATGGTAAAAGATGGAGCTCTAAAAAGAAGGGAAACGCAGTTGGTCAGAAAGTCACGACTTCAGTGACTCTGCAGAGAGCCTGGATAGCTCAGTCGGTAGAGCATCATACTTTTAATCTGAGGGTCCAGGGTTCAAGTCCCTGTTCAGGCGTCAGCTTTTAGGATAAGGAATCAAACATGTTAAAAAAAAACTCTAACACCTTATTGCCATGAAAGTATGGTGTATGAGGCAAAGGATCAAAAATGAAGACTTCGAAAGTCAGTAGGAAACTAGGTTGGACCGACCCACTCGGAGAACACAACAAGAGCTAAATGCTTGCCATTTTGACCTTTTTTCTTATGGGAGCATTTACAAAGAACCGATTACATCTTACAGATGATATGTCCTATGTGTACAATGATAACAATGGAGATTAATGTTTTAGATAGCTAGAGGGTGGTGGGCCCAGCCTGACTTAGGCAGTTATGTTGCTAGAAGTAGGTACCACTGGTTCCCCAGGGAACGGCGACATTTAACTGTATCCATATCTACCCTTTTAGGGGCTGCTATGTATGTGGCGCTATTACTGTCAGGGGCACTATTTCCTTGTCATAATTAGTTTTGGGCACACTATGTGTGGCACTACCCACCGTGTGGTACTCGTATTTTCAGGAGGGCTATCTAGGGAAACTAATGACACAGAGCTAAAGTGGACAAAAGAGTCAGTATTTTTGTCAATCGTCAGCTCCTTATAGCCCTGGGCTACAGCCCACCCACAAGGTATGCATGAACTATTAGCATATCCATTCCCAGAATTCCCAGCTCTGCATTTACTGACTACTAGGTGTCTCCACAGGTTTAATCACTACACTGCATTAGCTCTTCTATGCCTCACTAGTTGAATCTCAGCTTTGCGCAGTGGCAGTATCATAGCCCATGAGGTTTATCCGAGGCGTGATTATTGCTAGTTGAAAACTTTTCCCAATACCCCGCCATGATGACTTGAAATACAGTCAGCATTGGTAATTTTTGATAGTCTCTGAGGAGACTGGATTATGCTGTGAACACTAGAGAACCTAAGCCTACCTAACTAATTTATGCCTGTGATTGTATATGACTACGTTATGTTTTATTTTTTTGTCTATTTTTAGTGTCGAATTTCCCGTTGCATTGCGATAGGCATTCTAACGTCTTTACCAACTATACTATGAGTACGTTAAATGGTTATAAGGGTGCACTCACAGGTGGCATGTTTAGACTCTGGGTTTTGCCCTCAGATCTACCAAGAACTTGCTGCGGATAGGGTGTCATGGCCAGAGAAGGTGCTTACAAGCTCAAAAGTTCACGTAAATCCACCGCAATAATTTGACATAGAAAGCGACGCCGTCTATATATCGTCTCCGTGACTTCAACAGCAGATTGATACAGGTTTTACTGAGATATAATTACCTGCTTTTTACAAAACTTGACACAGAGGTTCATATAAGATCTGGAAAAGTGGTGCTGGAGGGTAGAACCACTATGCTGCCCAACATGTTCTGACAGGTCAGTCACAGTTTCTATGTATCAAACTGGGGGCAGTCTTCTGTTCTAGATCTCAAACCCCTATTTGTAATTGACATGCTCCTGGTGCTATCACCAGAAAGTCACTGGTAATGTAATCCCCTAATACATATGTGAAAGTTACCTTTATAATTCTAGGAAGCAGGTACTAGTGCACGGTATGGTAAAAGATGGAGCTCTAAAAAGAAGGGAAACGCAGTTGGTCAGAAAGTCACGACTTCAGTGACTCTGCAGAGAGCCCGGATAGC
>CM065590.1:36121814-36236814 GCA_033119425.1 Bufotes viridis
GTAATAGCGCCACATACATAGCAGCCCCTAAAAAGGGTAGATATGGATACAGTTAAATATTCGCCGTTCCCTGGGGAACCAGTGGTACCTACTTCTAGCAACATAACTGCCTAAGTCAGGCTGGGCCCACCACCCTCTAGCTATCTAAAACATTAATCTCCATTGTTATCATTGTACACATAGGACATATCATCTGTAAGATGTAATCGGTTCTTTGTAAATGCTCCCATAAGAAAAAAGGTCAAAATGGCAAGCATTTAGCTCTTGTTGTGTTCTCCAGTGGAGTCGGTCCAACCTAGTTTCCTACTGACTTTCGCAGTCTTCATTTTTGATCCTTTGCCTCATACACCATACTTTCATGGCAATAAGGTGTTAGAGTTTTTTTTTAACATGTTTGATTCCTTATCCTAAAAGCTGACGCCCGAACAGGGACTTGAACCCTGGACCCTCAGATTAAAAGTCTGATGCTCTACCGACTGAGCTATCCGGGCTCTCTGCAGAGTCACTGAAGTCGTGACTTTCTGACCAACTGCGTTTCCCTTCTTTTTAGAGCTCCATCTTTTACCATACCGTGCACTAGTACCTGCTTCCTAGAATTATAAAGGTAACTTTCACATATGTATTAGGGGATTACATTACCAGTGACTTTCTGGTGATAGCACCAGGAGCATGTCAATTACAAATAGGGGTTTGAGATCTAGAACAGAAGACTGCCCCCAGTTTGATACATAGAAACTGTGACTGACCTGTCAGAACATGTTGGGCAGCATAGTGGTTCTACCCTCCAGCACCACTTTTTCCAGATCTTATATGAACCTCTGTGTCAAGTTTTGTAAAAAGCAGGTAATTATATCTCAGTAAAACCTGTATCAATCTGCTGTTGAAGTCACGGAGACGATATATAGACGACGTCGCTTTCTATGTCAAATTATTGCGGTGGATTTACGTGAACTTTTGAGCTTGTAAACACCTTCTCTGGCCATGACACCCTATCCGCAGCAAGTTCTTGGTAGATCTGAGGGCAAAACCCAGAGTCTAAACATGCCACCTGTGAGTGCACCCTTATAACCATTTAACGTACTCATAGTATAGTTGGTAAAGACGTTAGAATGCCTATCGCAATGCAACGGGAAATTCGACACTAAAAATAGACAAAAAAAAAGTAAAACATAACGTAGTCATATACAATCACAGGCATAAATTAGTTAGGTAGGCTTAGGTTCTCTAGTGTTCACAGCATAATCCAGTCTCCTCAGAGACTATCAAAAATTGCCAATGCTGACTGTATTTCAAGTCATCATGGCGGGGTATTGGGAAAAGTTTTCAACTAGCAATAATCACGCCTCGGATAAACCTCATGGGCTATGATACTGCCACTGCGCAAAGCTGAGATTCAACTAGTGAGGCATAGAAGAGCTAATGCAGTGTAGTGATTAAACCTGTGGAGACACCTAGGAGCAATAATTTGACATAGAAAGCGACGTCGTCTATATATAGTCAGTAAATGCAGAGCTGGGAATTCTGGGAATGGATATGCTAATAGTTCATGCATACCTTGTGGGTGGGCTGTAGCCCAGGGCTATAAGGAGCTGACGATTGACAAAAAATACTGACTCTTTTGTCCACTTTAGCTCTGTGTCATTAGTTTCCCTAGATAGCCCTCCTGAAAATACGAGTACCACACGGTGGGTAGTGCCACACATAGTGTGCCCAAAACTAATTATGACAAGGAAATAGTGCCCCTGACAGTAATAGCGCCACATACATAGCAGCCCCTAAAAGGGTAGATATGGATACAGTTAAATGTCGCCGTTCCTGGGAACCAGTGGTACCTACTTCTAGCAACATAACTGCCTAAGTCAGGCTGGGCCCACCACCCTCTAGCTATCTAAAACATTAATCTCCATTGTTATCATTGTACACATAGGACATATCATCTGTAAGATGTAATCGGTTCTTTGTAAATGCTCCCATAAGAAAAAAGGTCAAAATGGCAAGCATTTAGCTCTTGTTGTGTTCTCCGAGTGGAGTCGGTCCAACCTAGTTTCCTACTGACTTTCGCAGTCTTCATTTTTGATCCTTTGCCTCATACACCATACTTTCATGGCAATAAGGTGTTAGAGTTTTTTTTTAACATGTTTGATTCCTTATCCTAAAAGCTGACGCCCGAACAGGGACTTGAACCCTGGACCCTCAGATTAAAAGTCTGATGCTCTACCGACTGAGCTATCCGGGCTCTCTGCAGAGTCACTGAAGTCGTGACTTTCTGACCAACTGCGTTTCCCTTCTTTTTAGAGCTCCATCTTTTACCATACCGTGCACTAGTACCTGCTTCCTAGAATTATAAAGGTAACTTTCACATATGTATTAGGGGATTACATTACCAGTGACTTTCTGGTGATAGCACCAGGAGCATGTCAATTACAAATAGGGGTTTGAGATCTAGAACAGAAGACTGCCCCCAGTTTGATACATAGAAACTGTGACTGACCTGTCAGAACATGTTGGGCAGCATAGTGGTTCTACCCTCCAGCACCACTTTTTCCAGATCTTATATGAACCTCTGTGTCAAGTTTTGTAAAAAGCAGGTAATTATATCTCAGTAAAACCTGTATCAATCTGCTGTTGAAGTCACGGAGACGATATATAGACGGCGTCGCTTTCTATGTCAAATTATTGCGGTGGATTTACGTGAACTTTTGAGCTTGTAAGCACCTTCTCTGGCCATGACACCCTATCCGCAGCAAGTTCTTGGTAGATCTGAGGGCAAAACCCAGAGTCTAAACATGCCACCTGTGAGTGCACCCTTATAACCATTTAACGTACTCATAGTATAGTTGGTAAAGACGTTAGAATGCCTATCGCAATGCAACGGGAAATTCGACACTAAAAATAGACAAAAAAAAATAAAACATAACGTAGTCATATACAATCACAGGCATAAATTAGTTAGGTAGGCTTAGGTTCTCTAGTGTTCACAGCATAATCCAGTCTCCTCAGAGACTATCAAAAATTGCCAATGCTGACTGTATTTCAAGTCATCATGGCGGGGTATTGGGAAAAGTTTTCAACTAGCAATAATCACGCCTCGGATAAACCTCATGGGCTATGATACTGCCACTGCGCAAAGCTGAGATTCAACTAGTGAGGCATAGAAGAGCTAATGCAGTGTAGTGATTAAACCTGTGGAGACACCTAGTAGTCAGTAAATGCAGAGCTGGGAATTCTGGGAATGGATATGCTAATAGTTCATGCATACCTTGTGGGTGGGCTGTAGCCCAGGGCTATAAGGAGCTGACGATTGACAAAAATACTGACTCTTTTGTCCACTTTAGCTCTGTGTCATTAGTTTCCCTAGATAGCCCTCCTGAAAATACGAGTACCACACGGTGGGTAGTGCCACACATAGTGTGCCCAAAACTAATTATGACAAGGAAATAGTGCCCCTGACAGTAATAGCGCCACATACATAGCAGCCCCTAAAAAGGGTAGATATGGATACAGTTAAATGTCGCCGTTCCTGGGGAACCAGTGGTACCTACTTCTAGCAACATAACTGCCTAAGTCAGGCTGGGCCCACCACCCTCTAGCTATCTAAAACATTAATCTCCATTGTTATCATTGTACACATAGGACATATCATCTGTAAGATGTAATCGGTTCTTTGTAAATGCTCCCATAAGAAAAAAGGTCAAAATGGCAAGCATTTAGCTCTTGTTGTGTTCTCCGAGTGGAGTCGGTCCAACCTAGTTTCCTACTGACTTTCGCAGTCTTCATTTTTGATCCTTTGCCTCATACACCATACTTTCATGGCAATAAGGTGTTAGAGTTTTTTTTTAACATGTTTGATTCCTTATCCTAAAAGCTGACGCCCGAACAGGGACTTGAACCCTGGACCCTCAGATTAAAAGTCTGATGCTCTACCGACTGAGCTATCCGGGCTCTCTGCAGAGTCACTGAAGTCGTGACTTTCTGACCAACTGCGTTTCCCTTCTTTTTAGAGCTCCATCTTTTACCATACCGTGCACTAGTACCTGCTTCCTAGAATTATAAAGGTAACTTTCACATATGTATTAGGGGATTACATTACCAGTGACTTTCTGGTGATAGCACCAGGAGCATGTCAATTACAAATAGGGGTTTGAGATCTAGAACAGAAGACTGCCCCCAGTTTGATACATAGAAACTGTGACTGACCTGTCAGAACATGTTGGGCAGCATAGTGGTTCTACCCTCCAGCACCACTTTTTCCAGATCTTATATGAACCTCTGTGTCAAGTTTTGTAAAAAGCAGGTAATTATATCTCAGTAAAACCTGTATCAATCTGCTGTTGAAGTCACGGAGACGATATATAGACGGCGTCGCTTTCTATGTCAAATTATTGCGGTGGATTTACGTGAACTTTTGAGCTTGTAAGCACCTTCTCTGGCCATGACACCCTATCCGCAGCAAGTTCTTGGTAGATCTGAGGGCAAAACCCAGAGTCTAAACATGCCACCTGTGAGTGCACCCTTATAACCATTTAACGTACTCATAGTATAGTTGGTAAAGACGTTAGAATGCCTATCGCAATGCAACGGGAAATTCGACACTAAAAATAGACAAAAAAAAATAAAACATAACGTAGTCATATACAATCACAGGCATAAATTAGTTAGGTAGGCTTAGGTTCTCTAGTGTTCACAGCATAATCCAGTCTCCTCAGAGACTATCAAAAATTGCCAATGCTGACTGTATTTCAAGTCATCATGGCGGGGTATTGGGAAAAGTTTTCAACTAGCAATAATCACGCCTCGGATAAACCTCATGGGCTATGATACTGCCACTGCGCAAAGCTGAGATTCAACTAGTGAGGCATAGAAGAGCTAATGCAGTGTAGTGATTAAACCTGTGGAGACACCTAGTAGTCAGTAAATGCAGAGCTGGGAATTCTGGGAATGGATATGCTAATAGTTCATGCATACCTTGTGGGTGGGCTGTAGCCCAGGGCTATAAGGAGCTGACGATTGACAAAAATACTGACTCTTTTGTCCACTTTAGCTCTGTGTCATTAGTTTCCCTAGATAGCCCTCCTGAAAATACGAGTACCACACGGTGGGTAGTGCCACACATAGTGTGCCCAAAACTAATTATGACAAGGAAATAGTGCCCCTGACAGTAATAGCGCCACATACATAGCAGCCCCTAAAAGGGTAGATATGGATACAGTTAAATATCGCCGTTCCCTGGGGAACCAGTGGTACCTACTTCTAGCAACATAACTGCCTAAGTCAGGCTGGGCCCACCACCCTCTAGCTATCTAAAACATTAATCTCCATTGTTATCATTGTACACATAGGACATATCATCTGTAAGATGTAATCGGTTCTTTGTAAATGCTCCCATAAGAAAAAAGGTCAAAATGGCAAGCATTTAGCTCTTGTTGTGTTCTCCGAGTGGAGTCGGTCCAACCTAGTTTCCTACTGACTTTCGCAGTCTTCATTTTTGATCCTTTGCCTCATACACCATACTTTCATGGCAATAAGGTGTTAGAGTTTTTTTTTAACATGTTTGATTCCTTATCCTAAAAGCTGACGCCCGAACAGGGACTTGAACCCTGGACCCTCAGATTAAAAGTCTGATGCTCTACCGACTGAGCTATCCGGGCTCTCTGCAGAGTCACTGAAGTCGTGACTTTCTGACCAACTGCGTTTCCCTTCTTTTTAGAGCTCCATCTTTTACCATACCGTGCACTAGTACCTGCTTCCTAGAATTATAAAGGTAACTTTCACATATGTATTAGGGGATTACATTACCAGTGACTTTCTGGTGATAGCACCAGGAGCATGTCAATTACAAATAGGGGTTTGAGATCTAGAACAGAAGACTGCCCCCAGTTTGATACATAGAAACTGTGACTGACCTGTCAGAACATGTTGGGCAGCATAGTGGTTCTACCCTCCAGCACCACTTTTTCCAGATCTTATATGAACCTCTGTGTCAAGTTTTGTAAAAGCAGGTAATTATATCTCAGTAAAACCTGTATCAATCTGCTGTTGAAGTCACGGAGACGATATATAGACGGCGTCGCTTTCTATGTCAAATTATTGCGGTGGATTTACGTGAACTTTTGAGCTTGTAAGCACCTTCTCTGGCCATGACACCCTATCCGCAGCAAGTTCTTGGTAGATCTGAGGGCAAAACCCAGAGTCTAAACATGCCACCTGTGAGTGCACCCTTATAACCATTTAACGTACTCATAGTATAGTTGGTAAAGACGTTAGAATGCCTATCGCAATGCAACGGGAAATTCGACACTAAAAATAGACAAAAAAAAATAAAACATAACGTAGTCATATACAATCACAGGCATAAATTAGTTAGGTAGGCTTAGGTTCTCTAGTGTTCACAGCATAATCCAGTCTCCTCAGAGACTATCAAAAATTACCAATGCTGACTGTATTTCAAGTCATCATGGCGGGGTATTGGGAAAAGTTTTCAACTAGCAATAATCACGCCTCGGATAAACCTCATGGGCTATGATACTGCCACTGCGCAAAGCTGAGATTCAACTAGTGAGGCATAGAAGAGCTAATGCAGTGTAGTGATTAAACCTGTGGAGACACCTAGTAGTCAGTAAATGCAGAGCTGGGAATTCTGGGAATGGATATGCTAATAGTTCATGCATACCTTGTGGGTGGGCTGTAGCCCAGGGCTATAAGGAGCTGACGATTGACAAAAAATACTGACTCTTTTGTCCACTTTAGCTCTGTGTCATTAGTTTCCCTAGATAGCCCTCCTGAAAATACGAGTACCACACGGTGGGTAGTGCCACACATAGTGTGCCCAAAACTAATTATGACAAGGAAATAGTGCCCCTGACAGTAATAGCGCCACATACATAGCAGCCCCTAAAAGGGTAGATATGGATACAGTTAAATATCGCCGTTCCCTGGGGAACCAGTGGTACCTACTTCTAGCAACATAACTGCCTAAGTCAGGCTTGGCCCACCACCCTCTAGCTATCTAAAACATTAATCTCCATTGTTATCATTGTACACATAGGACATATCATCTGTAAGATGTAATCGGTTCTTTGTAAATGCTCCCATAAGAAAAAAGGTCAAAATGGCAAGCATTTAGCTCTTGTTGTGTTCTCCGAGTGGTCGGTCCAACCTAGTTTCCTACTGACTTTCGCAGTCTTCATTTTTGATCCTTTGCCTCATACACCATACTTTCATGGCAATAAGGTGTTAGAGTTTTTTTTTTTTTAACATGTTTGATTCCTTATCCTAAAAGCTGACGCCCGAACAGGGCCCTCAGATTAAAAGTCTGATGCTCTACCGACTGAGCTATCCGGGCTCTCTGCAGAGTCACTGAAGTCGTGACTTTCTGACCAACTGCGTTTCCCTTCTTTTTAGAGCTCCATCTTTTACCATACCGTGCACTAGTACCTGCTTCCTAGAATTATAAAGGTAACTTTCACATATGTATTAGGGGATTACATTACCAGTGACTTTCTGGTGATAGCACCAGGAGCATGTCAATTACAAATAGGGGTTTGAGATCTAGAACAGAAGACTGCCCCCAGTTTGATACATAGAAACTGTGACTGACCTGTCAGAACATGTTGGGCAGCATAGTGGTTCTACCCTCCAGCACCACTTTTTCCAGATCTTATATGAACCTCTGTGTCAAGTTTTGTAAAAAGCAGGTAATTATATCTCAGTAAAACCTGTATCAATCTGCTGTTGAAGTCACGGAGACGATATATAGACGGCGTCGCTTTCTATGTCAAATTATTGCGGTGGATTTACGTGAACTTTTGAGCTTGTAAGCACCTTCTCTGGCCATGACACCCTATCCGCAGCAAGTTCTTGGTAGATCTGAGGCAAAACCCAGAGTCTAAACATGCCACCTGTGAGTGCACCCTTATAACCATTTAACGTACTCATAGTATAGTTGGTAAAGACGTTAGAATGCCTATCGCAATGCAACGGGAAATTCGACACTAAAAATAGACAAAAAAAAATAAAACATAACGTAGTCATATACAATCACAGGCATAAATTAGTTAGGTAGGCTTAGGTTCTCTAGTGTTCACAGCATAATCCAGTCTCCTCAGAGACTATCAAAAATTGCCAATGCTGACTGTATTTCAAGTCATCATGGCGGGGTATTGGGAAAAGTTTTCAACTAGCAATAATCACGCCTCGGATAAACCTCATGGGCTATGATACTGCCACTGCGCAAAGCTGAGATTCAACTAGTGAGGCATAGAAGAGCTAATGCAGTGTAGTGATTAAACCTGTGGAGACACCTAGTAGTCAGTAAATGCAGAGCTGGGAATTCTGGGAATGGATATGCTAATAGTTCATGCATACCTTGTGGGTGGGCTGTAGCCCAGGGCTATAAGGAGCTGACGATTGACAAAAATACTGACTCTTTTGTCCACTTTAGCTCTGTGTCATTAGTTTCCCTAGATAGCCCTCCTGAAAATACGAGTACCACACGGTGGGTAGTGCCACACATAGTGTGCCCAAAACTAATTATGACAAGGAAATAGTGCCCCTGACAGTAATAGCGCCACATACATAGCAGCCCCTAAAAGGGTAGATATGGATACAGTTAAATGTCGCCGTTCCCTGGGGAACCAGTGGTACCTACTTCTAGCAACATAACTGCCTAAGTCAGGCTGGGCCCACCACCCTCTAGCTATCTAAAACATTAATCTCCATTGTTATCATTGTACACATAGGACATATCATCTGTAAGATGTAATCGGTTCTTTGTAAATGCTCCCATAAGAAAAAAGGTCAAAATGGCAAGCATTTAGCTCTTGTTGTGTTCTCCGAGTGGAGTCGGTCCAACCTAGTTTCCTACTGACTTTCGCAGTCTTCATTTTTGATCCTTTGCCTCATACACCATACTTTCATGGCAATAAGGTGTTAGAGTTTTTTTTTAACATGTTTGATTCCTTATCCTAAAAGCTGACGCCCGAACAGGGACTTGAACCCTGGACCCTCAGATTAAAAGTCTGATGCTCTACCGACTGAGCTATCCGGGCTCTCTGCAGAGTCACTGAAGTCGTGACTTTCTGACCAACTGCGTTTCCCTTCTTTTTAGAGCTCCATCTTTTACCATACCGTGCACTAGTACCTGCTTCCTAGAATTATAAAGGTAACTTTCACATATGTATTAGGGGATTACATTACCAGTGACTTTCTGGTGATAGCACCAGGAGCATGTCAATTACAAATAGGGGTTTGAGATCTAGAACAGAAGACTGCCCCCAGTTTGATACATAGAAACTGTGACTGACCTGTCAGAACATGTTGGGCAGCATAGTGGTTCTACCCTCCAGCACCACTTTTTCCAGATCTTATATGAACCTCTGTGTCAAGTTTTGTAAAAAGCAGGTAATTATATCTCAGTAAAACCTGTATCAATCTGCTGTTGAAGTCACGGAGACGATATATAGACGGCGTCGCTTTCTATGTCAAATTATTGCGGTGGATTTACGTGAACTTTTGAGCTTGTAAGCACCTTCTCTGGCCATGACACCCTATCCGCAGCAAGTTCTTGGTAGATCTGAGGGCAAAACCCAGAGTCTAAACATGCCACCTGTGAGTGCACCCTTATAACCATTTAACGTACTCATAGTATAGTTGGTAAAGACGTTAGAATGCCTATCGCAATGCAACGGGAAATTCGACACTAAAAATAGACAAAAAAAAATAAAACATAACGTAGTCATATACAATCACAGGCATAAATTAGTTAGGTAGGCTTAGGTTCTCTAGTGTTCACAGCATAATCCAGTCTCCTCAGAGACTATCAAAAATTGCCAATGCTGACTGTATTTCAAGTCATCATGGCGGGGTATTGGGAAAAGTTTTCAACTAGCAATAATCACGCCTCGGATAAACCTCATGGGCTATGATACTGCCACTGCGCAAAGCTGAGATTCAACTAGTGAGGCATAGAAGAGCTAATGCAGTGTAGTGATTAAACCTGTGGAGACACCTAGTAGTCAGTAAATGCAGAGCTGGGAATTCTGGGAATGGATATGCTAATAGTTCATGCATACCTTGTGGGTGGGCTGTAGCCCAGGGCTATAAGGAGCTGACGATTGACAAAAATACTGACTCTTTTGTCCACTTTAGCTCTGTGTCATTAGTTTCCCTAGATAGCCCTCCTGAAAATACAGAGTACCACACGGTGGGTAGTGCCACACATAGTGTGCCCAAAACTAATTATGACAAGGAAATAGTGCCCCTGACAGTAATAGCGCCACATACATAGCAGCCCCTAAAAGGGTAGATATGGATACAGTTAAATGTCGCCGTTCCCTGGGGAACCAGTGGTACCTACTTCTAGCAACATAACTGCCTAAGTCAGGCTGGGCCCACCACCCTCTAGCTATCTAAAACATTAATCTCCATTGTTATCATTGTACACATAGGACATATCATCTGTAAGATGTAATCGGTTCTTTGTAAATGCTCCCATAAGAAAAAAGGTCAAAATGGCAAGCATTTAGCTCTTGTTGTGTTCTCCGAGTGGAGTCGGTCCAACCTAGTTTCCTACTGACTTTCGCAGTCTTCATTTTTGATCCTTTGCCTCATACACCATACTTTCATGGCAATAAGGTGTTAGAGTTTTTTTTTAACATGTTTGATTCCTTATCCTAAAAGCTGACGCCCGAACAGGGACTTGAACCCTGGACCCTCAGATTAAAAGTCTGATGCTCTACCGACTGAGCTATCCGGGCTCTCTGCAGAGTCACTGAAGTCGTGACTTTCTGACCAACTGCGTTTCCCTTCTTTTTAGAGCTCCATCTTTTACCATACCGTGCACTAGTACCTGCTTCCTAGAATTATAAAGGTAACTTTCACATATGTATTAGGGGATTACATTACCAGTGACTTTCTGGTGATAGCACCAGGAGCATGTCAATTACAAATAGGGGTTTGAGATCTAGAACAGAAGACTGCCCCCAGTTTGATACATAGAAACTGTGACTGACCTGTCAGAACATGTTGGGCAGCATAGTGGTTCTACCCTCCAGCACCACTTTTTCCAGATCTTATATGAACCTCTGTGTCAAGTTTTGTAAAAAGCAGGTAATTATATCTCAGTAAAACCTGTATCAATCTGCTGTTGAAGTCACGGAGACGATATATAGACGGCGTCGCTTTCTATGTCAAATTATTGCGGTGGATTTACGTGAACTTTTGAGCTTGTAAGCACCTTCTCTGGCCATGACACCCTATCCGCAGCAAGTTCTTGGTAGATCTGAGGCAAAACCCAGAGTCTAAACATGCCACCTGTGAGTGCACCCTTATAACCATTTAACGTACTCATAGTATAGTTGGTAAAGACGTTAGAATGCCTATCGCAATGCAACGGGAAATTCGACACTAAAAATAGACAAAAAAAAATAAAACATAACGTAGTCATATACAATCACAGGCATAAATTAGTTAGGTAGGCTTAGGTTCTCTAGTGTTCACAGCATAATCCAGTCTCCTCAGAGACTATCAAAAATTGCCAATGCTGACTGTATTTCAAGTCATCATGGCGGGGTATTGAGGAAAAGTTTTCAACTAGCAATAATCACGCCTCGGATAAACCTCATGGGCTATGATACTGCCACTGCGCAAAGCTGAGATTCAACTAGTGAGGCATAGAAGAGCTAATGCAGTGTAGTGATTAAACCTGTGGAGACACCTAGTAGTCAGTAAATGCAGAGCTGGGAATTCTGGGAATGGATATGCTAATAGTTCATGCATACCTTGTGGGTGGGCTGTAGCCCAGGGCTATAAGGAGCTGACGATTGACAAAAATACTGACTCTTTTGTCCACTTTAGCTCTGTGTCATTAGTTTCCCTAGATAGCCCTCCTGAAAATACGAGTACCACACGGTGGGTAGTGCCACACATAGTGTGCCCAAAACTAATTATGACAAGGAAATAGTGCCCCTGACAGTAATAGCGCCACATACATAGCAGCCCCTAAAAGGGTAGATATGGATACAGTTAAATATCGCCGTTCCCTGGGGAACCAGTGGTACCTACTTCTAGCAACATAACTGCCTAAGTCAGGCTGGGCCCACCACCCTCTAGCTATCTAAAACATTAATCTCCATTGTTATCATTGTACACATAGGACATATCATCTGTAAGATGTAATCGGTTCTTTGTAAATGCTCCCATAAGAAAAAAGGTCAAAATGGCAAGCATTTAGCTCTTGTTGTGTTCTCCGAGTGGAGTCGGTCCAACCTAGTTTCCTACTGACTTTCGCAGTCTTCATTTTTGATCCTTTGCCTCATACACCATACTTTCATGGCAATAAGGTGTTAGAGTTTTTTTTTAACATGTTTGATTCCTTATCCTAAAAGCTGACGCCCGAACAGGGACTTGAACCCTGGACCCTCAGATTAAAAGTCTGATGCTCTACCGACTGAGCTATCCGGGCTCTCTGCAGAGTCACTGAAGTCGTGACTTTCTGACCAACTGCGTTTCCCTTCTTTTTAGAGCTCCATCTTTTACCATACCGTGCACTAGTACCTGCTTCCTAGAATTATAAAGGTAACTTTCACATATGTATTAGGGGATTACATTACCAGTGACTTTCTGGTGATAGCACCAGGAGCATGTCAATTACAAATAGGGGTTTGAGATCTAGAACAGAAGACTGCCCCCAGTTTGATACATAGAAACTGTGACTGACCTGTCAGAACATGTTGGGCAGCATAGTGGTTCTACCCTCCAGCACCACTTTTTCCAGATCTTATATGAACCTCTGTGTCAAGTTTTGTAAAAAGCAGGTAATTATATCTCAGTAAAACCTGTATCAATCTGCTGTTGAAGTCACGGAGACGATATATAGGCGGCGTCGCTTTCTATGTCAAATTATTGCGGTGGATTTACGTGAACTTTTGAGCTTGTAAGCACCTTCTCTGGCCATGACACCCTATCCGCAGCAAGTTCTTGGTAGATCTGAGGCAAAACCCAGAGTCTAAACATGCCACCTGTGAGTGCACCCTTATAACCATTTAACGTACTCATAGTATAGTTGGTAAAGACGTTAGAATGCCTATCGCAATGCAACGGGAAATTCGACACTAAAAATAGACAAAAAAAAATAAAACATAACGTAGTCATATACAATCACAGGCATAAATTAGTTAGGTAGGCTTAGGTTCTCTAGTGTTCACAGCATAATCCAGTCTCCTCAGAGACTATCAAAAATTGCCAATGCTGACTGTATTTCAAGTCATCATGGCGGGGTATTGGGAAAAGTTTTCAACTAGCAATAATCACGCCTCGGATAAACCTCATGGGCTATGATACTGCCACTGCGCAAAGCTGAGATTCAACTAGTGAGGCATAGAAGAGCTAATGCAGTGTAGTGATTAAACCTGTGGAGACACCTAGTAGTCAGTAAATGCAGAGCTGGGAATTCTGGGAATGGATATGCTAATAGTTCATGCATACCTTGTGGGTGGGCTGTAGCCCAGGGCTATAAGGAGCTGACGATTGACAAAAATACTGACTCTTTTGTCCACTTTAGCTCTGTGTCATTAGTTTCCCTAGATAGCCCTCCTGAAAATACGAGTACCACACGGTGGGTAGTGCCACACATAGTGTGCCCAAAACTAATTATGACAAGGAAATAGTGCCCCTGACAGTAATAGCGCCACATACATAGCAGCCCCTAAAAGGGTAGATATGGATACAGTTAAATGTCGCCGTTCCCTGGGGAACCAGTGGTACCTACTTCTAGCAACATAACTGCCTAAGTCAGGCTGGGCCCACCACCCTCTAGCTATCTAAAACATTAATCTCCATTGTTATCATTGTACACATAGGACATATCATCTGTAAGATGTAATCGGTTCTTTGTAAATGCTCCCATAAGAAAAAAGGTCAAAATGGCAAGCATTTAGCTCTTGTTGTGTTCTCCGAGTGGAGTCGGTCCAACCTAGTTTCCTACTGACTTTCGCAGTCTTCATTTTTGATCCTTTGCCTCATACACCATACTTTCATGGCAATAAGGTGTTAGAGTTTTTTTTTAACATGTTTGATTCCTTATCCTAAAAGCTGACGCCCGAACAGGGACTTGAACCCTGGACCCTCAGATTAAAAGTCTGATGCTCTACCGACTGAGCTATCCGGGCTCTCTGCAGAGTCACTGAAGTCGTGACTTTCTGACCAACTGCGTTTCCCTTCTTTTTAGAGCTCCATCTTTTACCATACCGTGCACTAGTACCTGCTTCCTAGAATTATAAAGGTAACTTTCACATATGTATTAGGGGATTACATTACCAGTGACTTTCTGGTGATAGCACCAGGAGCATGTCAATTACAAATAGGGGTTTGAGATCTAGAACAGAAGACTGCCCCCAGTTTGATACATAGAAACTGTGACTGACCTGTCAGAACATGTTGGGCAGCATAGTGGTTCTACCCTCCAGCACCACTTTTTCCAGATCTTATATGAACCTCTGTGTCAAGTTTTGTAAAAAGCAGGTAATTATATCTCAGTAAAACCTGTATCAATCTGCTGTTGAAGTCACGGAGACGATATATAGACGGCGTCGCTTTCTATGTCAAATTATTGCGGTGGATTTACGTGAACTTTTGAGCTTGTAAGCACCTTCTCTGGCCATGACACCCTATCCGCAGCAAGTTCTTGGTAGATCTGAGGGCAAAACCCAGAGTCTAAACATGCCACCTGTGAGTGCACCCTTATAACCATTTAACGTACTCATAGTATAGTTGGTAAAGACGTTAGAATGCCTATCGCAATGCAACGGGAAATTCGACACTAAAAATAGACAAAAAAAAATAAAACATAACGTAGTCATATACAATCACAGGCATAAATTAGTTAGGTAGGCTTAGGTTCTCTAGTGTTCACAGCATAATCCAGTCTCCTCAGAGACTATCAAAAATTGCCAATGCTGACTGTATTTCAAGTCATCATGGCGGGGTATTGGGAAAAGTTTTCAACTAGCAATAATCACGCCTCGGATAAACCTCATGGGCTATGATACTGCCACTGCGCAAAGCTGAGATTCAACTAGTGAGGCATAGAAGAGCTAATGCAGTGTAGTGATTAAACCTGTGGAGACACCTAGTAGTCAGTAAATGCAGAGCTGGGAATTCTGGGAATGGATATGCTAATAGTTCATGCATACCTTGTGGGTGGGCTGTAGCCCAGGGCTATAAGGAGCTGACGATTGACAAAAATACTGACTCTTTTGTCCACTTTAGCTCTGTGTCATTAGTTTCCCTAGATAGCCCTCCTGAAAATACGAGTACCACACGGTGGGTAGTGCCACACATAGTGTGCCCAAAACTAATTATGACAAGGAAATAGTGCCCCTGACAGTAATAGCGCCACATACATAGCAGCCCCTAAAAGGGTAGATATGGATACAGTTAAATATCGCCGTTCCCTGGGGAACCAGTGGTACCTACTTCTAGCAACATAACTGCCTAAGTCAGGCTGGGCCCACCACCCTCTAGCTATCTAAAACATTAATCTCCATTGTTATCATTGTACACATAGGACATATCATCTGTAAGATGTAATCGGTTCTTTGTAAATGCTCCCATAAGAAAAAAGGTCAAAATGGCAAGCATTTAGCTCTTGTTGTGTTCTCCAGTGGAGTCGGTCCAACCTAGTTTCCTACTGACTTTCGCAGTCTTCATTTTTGATCCTTTGCCTCATACACCATACTTTCATGGCAATAAGGTGTTAGAGTTTTTTTTTAACATGTTTGATTCCTTATCCTAAAAGCTGACGCCCGAACAGGGACTTGAACCCTGGACCCTCAGATTAAAAGTCTGATGCTCTACCGACTGAGCTATCCGGGCTCTCTGCAGAGTCACTGAAGTCGTGACTTTCTGACCAACTGCGTTTCCCTTCTTTTTAGAGCTCCATCTTTTACCATACCGTGCACTAGTACCTGCTTCCTAGAATTATAAAGGTAACTTTCACATATGTATTAGGGGATTACATTACCAGTGACTTTCTGGTGATAGCACCAGGAGCATGTCAATTACAAATAGGGGTTTGAGATCTAGAACAGAAGACTGCCCCCAGTTTGATACATAGAAACTGTGACTGACCTGTCAGAACATGTTGGGCAGCATAGTGGTTCTACCCTCCAGCACCACTTTTTCCAGATCTTATATGAACCTCTGTGTCAAGTTTTGTAAAAAGCAGGTAATTATATCTCAGTAAAACCTGTATCAATCTGCTGTTGAAGTCACGGAGACGATATATAGGCGGCGTCGCTTTCTATGTCAAATTATTGCGGTGGATTTACGTGAACTTTTGAGCTTGTAAGCACCTTCTCTGGCCATGACACCCTATCCGCAGCAAGTTCTTGGTAGATCTGAGGGCAAAACCCAGAGTCTAAACATGCCACCTGTGAGTGCACCCTTATAACCATTTAACGTACTCATAGTATAGTTGGTAAAGACGTTAGAATGCCTATCGCAATGCAACGGGAAATTCGACACTAAAAATAGACAAAAAAAAATAAAACATAACGTAGTCATATACAATCACAGGCATAAATTAGTTAGGTAGGCTTAGGTTCTCTAGTGTTCACAGCATAATCCAGTCTCCTCAGAGACTATCAAAAATTGCCAATGCTGACTGTATTTCAAGTCATCATGGCGGGGTATTGGGAAAAGTTTTCAACTAGCAATAATCACGCCTCGGATAAACCTCATGGGCTATGATACTGCCACTGCGCAAAGCTGAGATTCAACTAGTGAGGCATAGAAGAGCTAATGCAGTGTAGTGATTAAACCTGTGGAGACACCTAGTAGTCAGTAAATGCAGAGCTGGGAATTCTGGGAATGGATATGCTAATAGTTCATGCATACCTTGTGGGTGGGCTGTAGCCCAGGGCTATAAGGAGCTGACGATTGACAAAAATACTGACTCTTTTGTCCACTTTAGCTCTGTGTCATTAGTTTCCCTAGATAGCCCTCCTGAAAATACAGAGTACCACACGGTGGGTAGTGCCACACATAGTGTGCCCAAAACTAATTATGACAAGGAAATAGTGCCCCTGACAGTAATAGCGCCACATACATAGCAGCCCCTAAAAGGGTAGATATGGATACAGTTAAATATCGCCGTTCCCTGGGGAACCAGTGGTACCTACTTCTAGCAACATAACTGCCTAAGTCAGGCTGGGCCCACCACCCTCTAGCTATCTAAAACATTAATCTCCATTGTTATCATTGTACACATAGGACATATCATCTGTAAGATGTAATCGGTTCTTTGTAAATGCTCCCATAAGAAAAAAGGTCAAAATGGCAAGCATTTAGCTCTTGTTGTGTTCTCCGAGTGGAGTCGGTCCAACCTAGTTTCCTACTGACTTTCGCAGTCTTCATTTTTGATCCTTTGCCTCATACACCATACTTTCATGGCAATAAGGTGTTAGAGTTTTTTTAACATGTTTGATTCCTTATCCTAAAAGCTGACGCCCGAACAGGGACTTGAACCCTGGACCCTCAGATTAAAAGTCTGATGCTCTACCGACTGAGCTATCCGGGCTCTCTGCAGAGTCACTGAAGTCGTGACTTTCTGACCAACTGCGTTTCCCTTCTTTTTAGAGCTCCATCTTTTACCATACCGTGCACTAGTACCTGCTTCCTAGAATTATAAAGGTAACTTTCACATATGTATTAGGGGATTACATTACCAGTGACTTTCTGGTGATAGCACCAGGAGCATGTCAATTACAAATAGGGGTTTGAGATCTAGAACAGAAGACTGCCCCCAGTTTGATACATAGAAACTGTGACTGACCTGTCAGAACATGTTGGGCAGCATAGTGGTTCTACCCTCCAGCACCACTTTTTCCAGATCTTATATGAACCTCTGTGTCAAGTTTTGTAAAAAGCAGGTAATTATATCTCAGTAAAACCTGTATCAATCTGCTGTTGAAGTCACGGAGACGATATATAGGCGACGTCGCTTTCTATGTCAAATTATTGCGGTGGATTTACGTGAACTTTTGAGCTTGTAAGCACCTTCTCTGGCCATGACACCCTATCCGCAGCAAGTTCTTGGTAGATCTGAGGGCAAAACCCAGAGTCTAAACATGCCACCTGTGAGTGCACCCTTATAACCATTTAACGTACTCATAGTATAGTTGGTAAAGACGTTAGAATGCCTATCGCAATGCAACGGGAAATTCGACACTAAAAATAGACAAAAAAAAATAAAACATAACGTAGTCATATACAATCACAGGCATAAATTAGTTAGGTAGGCTTAGGTTCTCTAGTGTTCACAGCATAATCCAGTCTCCTCAGAGACTATCAAAAATTGCCAATGCTGACTGTATTTCAAGTCATCATGGCGGGGTATTGGGAAAAGTTTTCAACTAGCAATAATCACGCCTCGGATAAACCTCATGGGCTATGATACTGCCACTGCGCAAAGCTGAGATTCAACTAGTGAGGCATAGAAGAGCTAATGCAGTGTAGTGATTAAACCTGTGGAGACACCTAGTAGTCAGTAAATGCAGAGCTGGGAATTCTGGGAATGGATATGCTAATAGTTCATGCATACCTTGTGGGTGGGCTGTAGCCCAGGGCTATAAGGAGCTGACGATTGACAAAAATACTGACTCTTTTGTCCACTTTAGCTCTGTGTCATTAGTTTCCCTAGATAGCCCTCCTGAAAATACGAGTACCACACGGTGGGTAGTGCCACACATAGTGTGCCCAAAACTAATTATGACAAGGAAATAGTGCCCCTGACAGTAATAGCGCCACATACATAGCAGCCCCTAAAAGGGTAGATATGGATACAGTTAAATATCGCCGTTCCCTGGGGAACCAGTGGTACCTACTTCTAGCAACATAACTGCCTAAGTCAGGCTGGGCCCACCACCCTCTAGCTATCTAAAACATTAATCTCCATTGTTATCATTGTACACATAGGACATATCATCTGTAAGATGTAATCGGTTCTTTGTAAATGCTCCCATAAGAAAAAAGGTCAAAATGGCAAGCATTTAGCTCTTGTTGTGTTCTCCGAGTGGGTCGGTCCAACCTAGTTTCCTACTGACTTTCGCAGTCTTCATTTTTGATCCTTTGCCTCATACACCATACTTTCATGGCAATAAGGTGTTAGAGTTTTTTTTTAACATGTTTGATTCCTTATCCTAAAAGCTGACGCCCGAACAGGGACTTGAACCCTGGACCCTCAGATTAAAAGTCTGATGCTCTACCGACTGAGCTATCCGGGCTCTCTGCAGAGTCACTGAAGTCGTGACTTTCTGACCAACTGCGTTTCCCTTCTTTTTAGAGCTCCATCTTTTTACCATACCGTGCACTAGTACCTGCTTCCTAGAATTATAAAGGTAACTTTCACATATGTATTAGGGGATTACATTACCAGTGACTTTCTGGTGATAGCACCAGGAGCATGTCAATTACAAATAGGGGTTTGAGATCTAGAACAGAAGACTGCCCCCAGTTTGATACATAGAAACTGTGACTGACCTGTCAGAACATGTTGGGCAGCATAGTGGTTCTACCCTCCAGCACCACTTTTTCCAGATCTTATATGAACCTCTGTGTCAAGTTTTGTAAAAAGCAGGTAATTATATCTCAGTAAAACCTGTATCAATCTGCTGTTGAAGTCACGGAGACGATATATAGGCGGCGTCGCTTTCTATGTCAAATTATTGCGGTGGATTTACGTGAACTTTTGAGCTTGTAAGCACCTTCTCTGGCCATGACACCCTATCCGCAGCAAGTTCTTGGTAGATCTGAGGCAAAACCCAGAGTCTAAACATGCCACCTGTGAGTGCACCCTTATAACCATTTAACGTACTCATAGTATAGTTGGTAAAGACGTTAGAATGCCTATCGCAATGCAACGGGAAATTCGACACTAAAAATAGACAAAAAAAATAAAACATAACGTAGTCATATACAATCACAGGCATAAATTAGTTAGGTAGGCTTAGGTTCTCTAGTGTTCACAGCATAATCCAGTCTCCTCAGAGACTATCAAAAATTGCCAATGCTGACTGTATTTCAAGTCATCATGGCGGGGTATTGGGAAAAGTTTTCAACTAGCAATAATCACGCCTCGGATAAACCTCATGGGCTATGATACTGCCACTGCGCAAAGCTGAGATTCAACTAGTGAGGCATAGAAGAGCTAATGCAGTGTAGTGATTAAACCTGTGGAGACACCTAGTAGTCAGTAAATGCAGAGCTGGGAATTCTGGGAATGGATATGCTAATAGTTCATGCATACCTTGTGGGTGGGCTGTAGCCCAGGGCTATAAGGAGCTGACGATTGACAAAAATACTGACTCTTTTGTCCACTTTAGCTCTGTGTCATTAGTTTCCCTAGATAGCCCTCCTGAAAATACGAGTACCACACGGTGGGTAGTGCCACACATAGTGTGCCCAAAACTAATTATGACAAGGAAATAGTGCCCCTGACAGTAATAGCGCCACATACATAGCAGCCCCTAAAAGGGTAGATATGGATACAGTTAAATGTCGCCGTTCCCTGGGGAACCAGTGGTACCTACTTCTAGCAACATAACTGCCTAAGTCAGGCTGGGCCCACCACCCTCTAGCTATCTAAAACATTAATCTCCATTGTTATCATTGTACACATAGGACATATCATCTGTAAGATGTAATCGGTTCTTTGTAAATGCTCCCATAAGAAAAAAGGTCAAAATGGCAAGCATTTAGCTCTTGTTGTGTTCTCCGAGTGGAGTCGGTCCAACCTAGTTTCCTACTGACTTTCGCAGTCTTCATTTTTGATCCTTTGCCTCATACACCATACTTTCATGGCAATAAGGTGTTAGAGTTTTTTTTTAACATGTTTGATTCCTTATCCTAAAAGCTGACGCCCGAACAGGGACTTGAACCCTGGACCCTCAGATTAAAAGTCTGATGCTCTACCGACTGAGCTATCCGGGCTCTCTGCAGAGTCACTGAAGTCGTGACTTTCTGACCAACTGCGTTTCCCTTCTTTTAGAGCTCCATCTTTTTACCATACCGTGCACTAGTACCTGCTTCCTAGAATTATAAAGGTAACTTTCACATATGTATTAGGGGATTACATTACCAGTGACTTTCTGGTGATAGCACCAGGAGCATGTCAATTACAAATAGGGGTTTGAGATCTAGAACAGAAGACTGCCCCCAGTTTGATACATAGAAACTGTGACTGACCTGTCAGAACATGTTGGGCAGCATAGTGGTTCTACCCTCCAGCACCACTTTTTCCAGATCTTATATGAACCTCTGTGTCAAGTTTTGTAAAAAGCAGGTAATTATATCTCAGTAAAACCTGTATCAATCTGCTGTTGAAGTCACGGAGACGATATATAGGCGGCGTCGCTTTCTATGTCAAATTATTGCGGTGGATTTACGTGAACTTTTGAGCTTGTAAGCACCTTCTCTGGCCATGACACCCTATCCGCAGCAAGTTCTTGGTAGATCTGAGGCAAAACCCAGAGTCTAAACATGCCACCTGTGAGTGCACCCTTATAACCATTTAACGTACTCATAGTATAGTTGGTAAAGACGTTAGAATGCCTATCGCAATGCAACGGGAAATTCGACACTAAAAATAGACAAAAAAAAATAAAACATAACGTAGTCATATACAATCACAGGCATAAATTAGTTAGGTAGGCTTAGGTTCTCTAGTGTTCACAGCATAATCCAGTCTCCTCAGAGACTATCAAAAATTGCCAATGCTGACTGTATTTCAAGTCATCATGGCGGGGTATTGGGAAAAGTTTTCAACTAGCAATAATCACGCCTCGGATAAACCTCATGGGCTATGATACTGCCACTGCGCAAAGCTGAGATTCAACTAGTGAGGCATAGAAGAGCTAATGCAGTGTAGTGATTAAACCTGTGGAGACACCTAGTAGTCAGTAAATGCAGAGCTGGGAATTCTGGGAATGGATATGCTAATAGTTCATGCATACCTTGTGGGTGGGCTGTAGCCCAGGGCTATAAGGAGCTGACGATTGACAAAAATACTGACTCTTTTGTCCACTTTAGCTCTGTGTCATTAGTTTCCCTAGATAGCCCTCCTGAAAATACGAGTACCACACGGTGGGTAGTGCCACACATAGTGTGCCCAAAACTAATTATGACAAGGAAATAGTGCCCCTGACAGTAATAGCGCCACATACATAGCAGCCCCTAAAAGGGTAGATATGGATACAGTTAAATATCGCCGTTCCCTGGGGAACCAGTGGTACCTACTTCTAGCAACATAACTGCCTAAGTCAGGCTGGGCCCACCACCCTCTAGCTATCTAAAACATTAATCTCCATTGTTATCATTGTACACATAGGACATATCATCTGTAAGATGTAATCGGTTCTTTGTAAATGCTCCCATAAGAAAAAAGGTCAAAATGGCAAGCATTTAGCTCTTGTTGTGTTCTCCGAGTGGGTCGGTCCAACCTAGTTTCCTACTGACTTTCGCAGTCTTCATTTTTGATCCTTTGCCTCATACACCATACTTTCATGGCAATAAGGTGTTAGAGTTTTTTTTAACATGTTTGATTCCTTATCCTAAAAGCTGACGCCCGAACAGGGACTTGAACCCTGGACCCTCAGATTAAAAGTCTGATGCTCTACCGACTGAGCTATCCGGGCTCTCTGCAGAGTCACTGAAGTCGTGACTTTCTGACCAACTGCGTTTCCCTTCTTTTTAGAGCTCCATCTTTTACCATACCGTGCACTAGTACCTGCTTCCTAGAATTATAAAGGTAACTTTCACATATGTATTAGGGGATTACATTACCAGTGACTTTCTGGTGATAGCACCAGGAGCATGTCAATTACAAATAGGGGTTTGAGATCTAGAACAGAAGACTGCCCCCAGTTTGATACATAGAAACTGTGACTGACCTGTCAGAACATGTTGGGCAGCATAGTGGTTCTACCCTCCAGCACCACTTTTTCCAGATCTTATATGAACCTCTGTGTCAAGTTTTGTAAAAAGCAGGTAATTATATCTCAGTAAAACCTGTATCAATCTGCTGTTGAAGTCACGGAGACGATATATAGACGGCGTCGCTTTCTATGTCAAATTATTGCGGTGGATTCACGTGAACTTTTGAGCTTGTAAGCACCTTCTCTGGCCATGACACCCTATCCGCAGCAAGTTCTTGGTAGATCTGAGGCAAAACCCAGAGTCTAAACATGCCACCTGTGAGTGCACCCTTATAACCATTTAACGTACTCATAGTATAGTTGGTAAAGACGTTAGAATGCCTATCGCAATGCAACGGGAAATTCGACACTAAAAATAGACAAAAAAAAATAAAACATAACGTAGTCATATACAATCACAGGCATAAATTAGTTAGGTAGGCTTAGGTTCTCTAGTGTTCACAGCATAATCCAGTCTCCTCAGAGACTATCAAAAATTGCCAATGCTGACTGTATTTCAAGTCATCATGGCGGGGTATTGGGAAAAGTTTTCAACTAGCAATAATCACGCCTCGGATAAACCTCATGGGCTATGATACTGCCACTGCGCAAAGCTGAGATTCAACTAGTGAGGCATAGAAGAGCTAATGCAGTGTAGTGATTAAACCTGTGGAGACACCTAGTAGTCAGTAAATGCAGAGCTGGGAATTCTGGGAATGGATATGCTAATAGTTCATGCATACCTTGTGGGTGGGCTGTAGCCCAGGGCTATAAGGAGCTGACGATTGACAAAAATACTGACTCTTTTGTCCACTTTAGCTCTGTGTCATTAGTTTCCCTAGATAGCCCTCCTGAAAATACGAGTACCACACGGTGGGTAGTGCCACACATAGTGTGCCCAAAACTAATTATGACAAGGAAATAGTGCCCCTGACAGTAATAGCGCCACATACATAGCAGCCCCTAAAAAGGGTAGATATGGATACAGTTAAATGTCGCCGTTCCCTGGGGAACCAGTGGTACCTACTTCTAGCAACATAACTGCCTAAGTCAGGCTGGGCCCACCACCCTCTAGCTATCTAAAACATTAATCTCCATTGTTATCATTGTACACATAGGACATATCATCTGTAAGATGTAATCGGTTCTTTGTAAATGCTCCCATAAGAAAAAAGGTCAAAATGGCAAGCATTTAGCTCTTGTTGTGTTCTCCGAGTGGGTCGGTCCAACCTAGTTTCCTACTGACTTTCGCAGTCTTCATTTTTGATCCTTTGCCTCATACACCATACTTTCATGGCAATAAGGTGTTAGAGTTTTTTTAACATGTTTGATTCCTTATCCTAAAAGCTGACGCCCGAACAGGGACTTGAACCCTGGACCCTCAGATTAAAAGTCTGATGCTCTACCGACTGAGCTATCCGGGCTCTCTGCAGAGTCACTGAAGTCGTGACTTTCTGACCAACTGCGTTTCCCTTCTTTTTAGAGCTCCATCTTTTACCATACCGTGCACTAGTACCTGCTTCCTAGAATTATAAAGGTAACTTTCACATATGTATTAGGGGATTACATTACCAGTGACTTTCTGGTGATAGCACCAGGAGCATGTCAATTACAAATAGGGGTTTGAGATCTAGAACAGAAGACTGCCCCCAGTTTGATACATAGAAACTGTGACTGACCTGTCAGAACATGTTGGGCAGCATAGTGGTTCTACCCTCCAGCACCACTTTTTCCAGATCTTATATGAACCTCTGTGTCAAGTTTTGTAAAAAGCAGGTAATTATATCTCAGTAAAACCTGTATCAATCTGCTGTTGAAGTCACGGAGACGATATATAGACGGCGTCGCTTTCTATGTCAAATTATTGCGGTGGATTTACGTGAACTTTTGAGCTTGTAAGCACCTTCTCTGGCCATGACACCCTATCCGCAGCAAGTTCTTGGTAGATCTGAGGGCAAAACCCAGAGTCTAAACATGCCACCTGTGAGTGCACCCTTATAACCATTTAACGTACTCATAGTATAGTTGGTAAAGACGTTAGAATGCCTATCGCAATGCAACGGGAAATTCGACACTAAAAATAGACAAAAAAAATAAAACATAACGTAGTCATATACAATCACAGGCATAAATTAGTTAGGTAGGCTTAGGTTCTCTAGTGTTCACAGCATAATCCAGTCTCCTCAGAGACTATCAAAAATTGCCAATGCTGACTGTATTTCAAGTCATCATGGCGGGGTATTGGGAAAAGTTTTCAACTAGCAATAATCACGCCTCGGATAAACCTCATGGGCTATGATACTGCCACTGCGCAAAGCTGAGATTCAACTAGTGAGGCATAGAAGAGCTAATGCAGTGTAGTGATTAAACCTGTGGAGACACCTAGTAGTCAGTAAATGCAGAGCTGGGAATTCTGGGAATGGATATGCTAATAGTTCATGCATACCTTGTGGGTGGGCTGTAGCCCAGGGCTATAAGGAGCTGACGATTGACAAAAATACTGACTCTTTTGTCCACTTTAGCTCTGTGTCATTAGTTTCCCTAGATAGCCCTCCTGAAAATACGAGTACCACACGGTGGGTAGTGCCACACATAGTGTGCCCAAAACTAATTATGACAAGGAAATAGTGCCCCTGACAGTAATAGCGCCACATACATAGCAGCCCCTAAAAGGGTAGATATGGATACAGTTAAATGTCGCCGTTCCCTGGGGAACCAGTGGTACCTACTTCTAGCAACATAACTGCCTAAGTCAGGCTGGGCCCACCACCCTCTAGCTATCTAAAACATTAATCTCCATTGTTATCATTGTACACATAGGACATATCATCTGTAAGATGTAATCGGTTCTTTGTAAATGCTCCCATAAGAAAAAAGGTCAAAATGGCAAGCATTTAGCTCTTGTTGTGTTCTCCGAGTGGAGTCGGTCCAACCTAGTTTCCTACTGACTTTCGCAGTCTTCATTTTTGATCCTTTGCCTCATACACCATACTTTCATGGCAATAAGGTGTTAGAGTTTTTTTTTAACATGTTTGATTCCTTATCCTAAAAGCTGACGCCCGAACAGGGACTTGAACCCTGGACCCTCAGATTAAAAGTCTGATGCTCTACCGACTGAGCTATCCGGGCTCTCTGCAGAGTCACTGAAGTCGTGACTTTCTGACCAACTGCGTTTCCCTTCTTTTTAGAGCTCCATCTTTTACCATACCGTGCACTAGTACCTGCTTCCTAGAATTATAAAGGTAACTTTCACATATGTATTAGGGGATTACATTACCAGTGACTTTCTGGTGATAGCACCAGGAGCATGTCAATTACAAATAGGGGTTTGAGATCTAGAACAGAAGACTGCCCCCAGTTTGATACATAGAAACTGTGACTGACCTGTCAGAACATGTTGGGCAGCATAGTGGTTCTACCCTCCAGCACCACTTTTTCCAGATCTTATATGAACCTCTGTGTCAAGTTTTGTAAAAAGCAGGTAATTATATCTCAGTAAAACCTGTATCAATCTGCTGTTGAAGTCACGGAGACGATATATAGACGGCGTCGCTTTCTATGTCAAATTATTGCGGTGGATTTACGTGAACTTTTGAGCTTGTAAGCACCTTCTCTGGCCATGACACCCTATCCGCAGCAAGTTCTTGGTAGATCTGAGGGCAAAACCCAGAGTCTAAACATGCCACCTGTGAGTGCACCCTTATAACCATTTAACGTACTCATAGTATAGTTGGTAAAGACGTTAGAATGCCTATCGCAATGCAACGGGAAATTCGACACTAAAAATAGACAAAAAAAATAAAACATAACGTAGTCATATACAATCACAGGCATAAATTAGTTAGGTAGGCTTAGGTTCTCTAGTGTTCACAGCATAATCCAGTCTCCTCAGAGACTATCAAAAATTGCCAATGCTGACTGTATTTCAAGTCATCATGGCGGGGTATTGGGAAAAGTTTTCAACTAGCAATAATCACGCCTCGGATAAACCTCATGGGCTATGATACTGCCACTGCGCAAAGCTGAGATTCAACTAGTGAGGCATAGAAGAGCTAATGCAGTGTAGTGATTAAACCTGTGGAGACACCTAGTAGTCAGTAAATGCAGAGCTGGGAATTCTGGGAATGGATATGCTAATAGTTCATGCATACCTTGTGGGTGGGCTGTAGCCCAGGGCTATAAGGAGCTGACGATTGACAAAAATACTGACTCTTTTGTCCACTTTAGCTCTGTGTCATTAGTTTCCCTAGATAGCCCTCCTGAAAATACGAGTACCACACGGTGGGTAGTGCCACACATAGTGTGCCCAAAACTAATTATGACAAGGAAATAGTGCCCCTGACAGTAATAGCGCCACATACATAGCAGCCCCTAAAAGGGTAGATATGGATACAGTTAAATGTCGCCGTTCCCTGGGGAACCAGTGGTACCTACTTCTAGCAACATAACTGCCTAAGTCAGGCTGGGCCCACCACCCTCTAGCTATCTAAAACATTAATCTCCATTGTTATCATTGTACACATAGGACATATCATCTGTAAGATGTAATCGGTTCTTTGTAAATGCTCCCATAAGAAAAAAGGTCAAAATGGCAAGCATTTAGCTCTTGTTGTGTTCTCCGAGTGGGTCGGTCCAACCTAGTTTCCTACTGACTTTCGCAGTCTTCATTTTTGATCCTTTGCCTCATACACCATACTTTCATGGCAATAAGGTGTTAGAGTTTTTTTTTTTTTAACATGTTTGATTCCTTATCCTAAAAGCTGACGCCCGAACAGGGACTTGAACCCTGGACCCTCAGATTAAAAGTCTGATGGTCTACCGACTGAGCTATCCGGGCTCTCTGCAGATTCACTGAAGTCGTGACTTTCTGACCAACTGCGTTTCCCTTCTTTTTAGAGCTCCATCTTTTACCATACCGTGCACTAGTACCTGCTTCCTAGAATTATAAAGGTAACTTTCACATATGTATTAGGGGATTACATTACCAGTGACTTTCTGGTGATAGCACCAGGAGCATGTCAATTACAAATAGGGGTTTGAGATCTAGAACAGAAGACTGCCCCCAGTTTGATACATAGAAACTGTGACTGACCTGTCAGAACATGTTGGGCAGCATAGTGGTTCTACCCTCCAGCACCACTTTTTCCAGATCTTATATGAACCTCTGTGTCAAGTTTTGTAAAAAGCAGGTAATTATATCTCAGTAAAACCTGTATCAATCTGCTGTTGAAGTCACGGAGACGATATATAGACGGCGTCGCTTTCTATGTCAAATTATTGCGGTGGATTTACGTGAACTTTTGAGCTTGTAAGCACCTTCTCTGGCCATGACACCCTATCCGCAGCAAGTTCTTGGTAGATCTGAGGGCAAAACCCAGAGTCTAAACATGCCACCTGTGAGTGCACCCTTATAACCATTTAACGTACTCATAGTATAGTTGGTAAAGACGTTAGAATGCCTATCGCAATGCAACGGGAAATTCGACACTAAAAATAGACAAAAAAAATAAAACATAACGTAGTCATATACAATCACAGGCATAAATTAGTTAGGTAGGCTTAGGTTCTCTAGTGTTCACAGCATAATCCAGTCTCCTCAGAGACTATCAAAAATTGCCAATGCTGACTGTATTTCAAGTCATCATGGCGGGGTATTGGGAAAAGTTTTCAACTAGCAATAATCACGCCTCGGATAAACCTCATGGGCTATGATACTGCCACTGCGCAAAGCTGAGATTCAACTAGTGAGGCATAGAAGAGCTAATGCAGTGTAGTGATTAAACCTGTGGAGACACCTAGTAGTCAGTAAATGCAGAGCTGGGAATTCTGGGAATGGATATGCTAATAGTTCATGCATACCTTGTGGGTGGGCTGTAGCCCAGGGCTATAAGGAGCTGACGATTGACAAAAATACTGACTCTTTTGTCCACTTTAGCTCTGTGTCATTAGTTTCCCTAGATAGCCCTCCTGAAAATACGAGTACCACACGGTGGGTAGTGCCACACATAGTGTGCCCAAAACTAATTATGACAAGGAAATAGTGCCCCTGACAGTAATAGCGCCACATACATAGCAGCCCCTAAAAAGGGTAGATATGGATACAGTTAAATGTCGCCGTTCCCTGGGGAACCAGTGGTACCTACTTCTAGCAACATAACTGCCTAAGTCAGGCTGGGCCCACCACCCTCTAGCTATCTAAAACATTAATCTCCATTGTTATCATTGTACACATAGGACATATCATCTGTAAGATGTAATCGGTTCTTTGTAAATGCTCCCATAAGAAAAAAGGTCAAAATGGCAAGCATTTAGCTCTTGTTGTGTTCTCCGAGTGGAGTCGGTCCAACCTAGTTTCCTACTGACTTTCGCAGTCTTCATTTTTGATCCTTTGCCTCATACACCATACTTTCATGGCAATAAGGTGTTAGAGTTTTTTTTTAACATGTTTGATTCCTTATCCTAAAAGCTGACGCCCGAACAGGGACTTGAACCCTGGACCCTCAGATTAAAAGTCTGATGCTCTACCGACTGAGCTATCCGGGCTCTCTGCAGAGTCACTGAAGTCGTGACTTTCTGACCAACTGCGTTTCCCTTCTTTTTAGAGCTCCATCTTTTACCATACCGTGCACTAGTACCTGCTTCCTAGAATTATAAAGGTAACTTTCACATATGTATTAGGGGATTACATTACCAGTGACTTTCTGGTGATAGCACCAGGAGCATGTCAATTACAAATAGGGGTTTGAGATCTAGAACAGAAGACTGCCCCCAGTTTGATACATAGAAACTGTGACTGACCTGTCAGAACATGTTGGGCAGCATAGTGGTTCTACCCTCCAGCACCACTTTTTCCAGATCTTATATGAACCTCTGTGTCAAGTTTTGTAAAAAGCAGGTAATTATATCTCAGTAAAACCTGTATCAATCTGCTGTTGAAGTCACGGAGACGATATATAGACGGCGTCGCTTTCTATGTCAAATTATTGCGGTGGATTTACGTGAACTTTTGAGCTTGTAAGCACCTTCTCTGGCCATGACACCCTATCCGCAGCAAGTTCTTGGTAGATCTGAGGGCAAAACCCAGAGTCTAAACATGCCACCTGTGAGTGCACCCTTATAACCATTTAACGTACTCATAGTATAGTTGGTAAAGGCGTTAGAATGCCTATCGCAATGCAACGGGAAATTCGACACTAAAAATAGACAAAAAAAATAAAACATAACGTAGTCATATACAATCACAGGCATAAATTAGTTAGGTAGGCTTAGGTTCTCTAGTGTTCACAGCATAATCCAGTCTCCTCAGAGACTATCAAAAATTGCCAATGCTGACTGTATTTCAAGTCATCATGGCGGGGTATTGGGAAAAGTTTTCAACTAGCAATAATCACGCCTCGGATAAACCTCATGGGCTATGATACTGCCACTGCGCAAAGCTGAGATTCAACTAGTGAGGCATAGAAGAGCTAATGCAGTGTAGTGATTAAACCTGTGGAGACACCTAGTAGTCAGTAAATGCAGAGCTGGGAATTCTGGGAATGGATATGCTAATAGTTCATGCATACCTTGTGGGTGGGCTGTAGCCCAGGGCTATAAGGAGCTGACGATTGACAAAAAATACTGACTCTTTTGTCCACTTTAGCTCTGTGTCATTAGTTTCCCTAGATAGCCCTCCTGAAAATACGAGTACCACACGGTGGGTAGTGCCACACATAGTGTGCCCAAAACTAATTATGACAAGGAAATAGTGCCCCTGACAGTAATAGCGCCACATACATAGCAGCCCCTAAAAAGGGTAGATATGGATACAGTTAAATGTCGCCGTTCCCTGGGGAACCAGTGGTACCTACTTCTAGCAACATAACTGCCTAAGTCAGGCTGGGCCCACCACCCTCTAGCTATCTAAAACATTAATCTCCATTGTTATCATTGTACACATAGGACATATCATCTGTAAGATGTAATCGGTTCTTTGTAAATGCTCCCATAAGAAAAAAGGTCAAAATGGCAAGCATTTAGCTCTTGTTGTGTTCTCCGAGTGGGTCGGTCCAACCTAGTTTCCTACTGACTTTCGCAGTCTTCATTTTTGATCCTTTGCCTCATACACCATACTTTCATGGCAATAAGGTGTTAGAGTTTTTTTTTAACATGTTTGATTCCTTATCCTAAAAGCTGACGCCCGAACAGGGACTTGAACCCTGGACCCTCAGATTAAAAGTCTGATGCTCTACCGACTGAGCTATCCGGGCTCTCTGCAGAGTCACTGAAGTCGTGACTTTCTGACCAACTGCGTTTCCCTTCTTTTTAGAGCTCCATCTTTTACCATACCGTGCACTAGTACCTGCTTCCTAGAATTATAAAGGTAACTTTCACATATGTATTAGGGGATTACATTACCAGTGACTTTCTGGTGATAGCACCAGGAGCATGTCAATTACAAATAGGGGTTTGAGATCTAGAACAGAAGACTGCCCCCAGTTTGATACATAGAAACTGTGACTGACCTGTCAGAACATGTTGGGCAGCATAGTGGTTCTACCCTCCAGCACCACTTTTTCCAGATCTTATATGAACCTCTGTGTCAAGTTTTGTAAAAAGCAGGTAATTATATCTCAGTAAAACCTGTATCAATCTGCTGTTGAAGTCACGGAGACGATATATAGACGGCGTCGCTTTCTATGTCAAATTATTGCGGTGGATTTACGTGAACTTTTGAGCTTGTAAGCACCTTCTCTGGCCATGACACCCTATCCGCAGCAAGTTCTTGGTAGATCTGAGGGCAAAACCAGAGTCTAAACATGCCACCTGTGAGTGCACCCTTATAACCATTTAACGTACTCATAGTATAGTTGGTAAAGACGTTAGAATGCCTATCGCAATGCAACGGGAAATTCGACACTAAAAATAGACAAAAAAAATAAAACATAACGTAGTCATATACAATCACAGGCATAAATTAGTTAGGTAGGCTTAGGTTCTCTAGTGTTCACAGCATAATCCAGTCTCCTCAGAGACTATCAAAAATTGCCAATGCTGACTGTATTTCAAGTCATCATGGCGGGGTATTGGGAAAAGTTTTCAACTAGCAATAATCACGCCTCGGATAAACCTCATGGGCTATGATACTGCCACTGCGCAAAGCTGAGATTCAACTAGTGAGGCATAGAAGAGCTAATGCAGTGTAGTGATTAAACCTGTGGAGACACCTAGTAGTCAGTAAATGCAGAGCTGGGAATTCTGGGAATGGATATGCTAATAGTTCATGCATACCTTGTGGGTGGGCTGTAGCCCAGGGCTATAAGGAGCTGACGATTGACAAAAATACTGACTCTTTTGTCCACTTTAGCTCTGTGTCATTAGTTTCCCTAGATAGCCCTCCTGAAAATACGAGTACCACACGGTGGGTAGTGCCACACATAGTGTGCCCAAAACTAATTATGACAAGGAAATAGTGCCCCTGACAGTAATAGCGCCACATACATAGCAGCCCCTAAAAGGGTAGATATGGATACAGTTAAATGTCGCCGTTCCCTGGGGAACCAGTGGTACCTACTTCTAGCAACATAACTGCCTAAGTCAGGCTGGGCCCACCACCCTCTAGCTATCTAAAACATTAATCTCCATTGTTATCATTGTACACATAGGACATATCATCTGTAAGATGTAATCGGTTCTTTGTAAATGCTCCCATAAGAAAAAAGGTCAAAATGGCAAGCATTTAGCTCTTGTTGTGTTCTCCGAGTGGGTCGGTCCAACCTAGTTTCCTACTGACTTTCGCAGTCTTCATTTTTGATCCTTTGCCTCATACACCATACTTTCATGGCAATAAGGTGTTAGAGTTTTTTTTAACATGTTTGATTCCTTATCCTAAAAGCTGACGCCCGAACAGGGACTTGAACCCTGGACCCTCAGATTAAAAGTCTGATGCTCTACCGACTGAGCTATCCGGGCTCTCTGCAGAGTCACTGAAGTCGTGACTTTCTGACCAACTGCGTTTCCCTTCTTTTTAGAGCTCCATCTTTTACCATACCGTGCACTAGTACCTGCTTCCTAGAATTATAAAGGTAACTTTCACATATGTATTAGGGGATTACATTACCAGTGACTTTCTGGTGATAGCACCAGGAGCATGTCAATTACAAATAGGGGTTTGAGATCTAGAACAGAAGACTGCCCCCAGTTTGATACATAGAAACTGTGACTGACCTGTCAGAACATGTTGGGCAGCATAGTGGTTCTACCCTCCAGCACCACTTTTTCCAGATCTTATATGAACCTCTGTGTCAAGTTTTGTAAAAAGCAGGTAATTATATCTCAGTAAAACCTGTATCAATCTGCTGTTGAAGTCACGGAGACGATATATAGACGACGTCGCTTTCTATGTCAAATTATTGCGGTGGATTTACGTGAACTTTTGAGCTTGTAAGCACCTTCTCTGGCCATGACACCCTATCCGCAGCAAGTTCTTGGTAGATCTGAGGGCAAAACCCAGAGTCTAAACATGCCACCTGTGAGTGCACCCTTATAACCATTTAACGTACTCATAGTATAGTTGGTAAAGACGTTAGAATGCCTATCGCAATGCAACGGGAAATTCGACACTAAAAATAGACAAAAAAAATAAAACATAACGTAGTCATATACAATCACAGGCATAAATTAGTTAGGTAGGCTTAGGTTCTCTAGTGTTCACAGCATAATCCAGTCTCCTCAGAGACTATCAAAAATTGCCAATGCTGACTGTATTTCAAGTCATCATGGCGGGGTATTGGGAAAAGTTTTCAACTAGCAATAATCACGCCTCGGATAAACCTCATGGGCTATGATACTGCCACTGCGCAAAGCTGAGATTCAACTAGTGAGGCATAGAAGAGCTAATGCAGTGTAGTGATTAAACCTGTGGAGACACCTAGTAGTCAGTAAATGCAGAGCTGGGAATTCTGGGAATGGATATGCTAATAGTTCATGCATACCTTGTGGGTGGGCTGTAGCCCAGGGCTATAAGGAGCTGACGATTGACAAAAAATACTGACTCTTTTGTCCACTTTAGCTCTGTGTCATTAGTTTCCCTAGATAGCCCTCCTGAAAATACGAGTACCACACGGTGGGTAGTGCCACACATAGTGTGCCCAAAACTAATTATGACAAGGAAATAGTGCCCCTGACAGTAATAGCGCCACATACATAGCAGCCCCTAAAAGGGTAGATATGGATACAGTTAAATGTCGCCGTTCCCTGGGGAACCAGTGGTACCTACTTCTAGCAACATAACTGCCTAAGTCAGGCTGGGCCCACCACCCTCTAGCTATCTAAAACATTAATCTCCATTGTTATCATTGTACACATAGGACCATATCATCTGTAAGATGTAATCGGTTCTTTGTAAATGCTCCCATAAGAAAAAAGGTCAAAATGGCAAGCATTTAGCTCTTGTTGTGTTCTCCGAGTGGGTCGGTCCAACCTAGTTTCCTACTGACTTTCGCAGTCTTCATTTTTGATCCTTTGCCTCATACACCATACTTTCATGGCAATAAGGTGTTAGAGTGTTTTTTTAACATGTTTGATTCCTTATCCTAAAGCTGACGCCGGAACAGGGACTTGAACCCTGGACCCTCCAGATTAAAAGTCTGATGCTCTACCGACTGAGCTATCGGGCTCTCTGCAGAGTCACTGAAGTCGTGACTTTCTGACCAACTGCGTTTCCCTTCTTTTTAGAGCTCCATCTTTTACCATACCGTGCACTAGTACCTGCTTCCTAGAATTATAAAGGTAACTTTCACATATGTATTAGGGGAATACATTACCAGTGACTTTCTGGTGATAGCACCAGGAGCATGTCAATTACAAATAGGGGTTTGAGATCTAGAACAGAAGACTGCCCCCAGTTTGATACATAGAAATTGTGACTGACCTGTCAGAACATGTTGGGCAGCATAGTGGTTCTACCCTCCAGCACCACTTTTTCCAGATCTTATATGAACCTCTGTGTCAAGCTTTGTAAAAAGCAGGTAATTATATCTCAGTAAAACCTGTATCAATCTGCTGTTGAAGTCACGGAGACGATATATAGACGACGTCGCTTTTTATGGCAAATTATTGCAGTGGATTTACGTGAACTTTTCAGCTTGTAAGCACCTTCTCTGGCCATGACACCCTATCCGCAGCAAGTTCTTGGTAGATCTGAGGCAAAACCCAGAGTCTAAACATGCCACCTGTGAGTGCACCCTTATAACCATTTAACGTACTCATAGTATAGTTGGTAAAGACGTTAGAATGCCTATCGCAATGCAACGGGAAATTCGACACTAAATATAGACAAAAAAAAAAAACATAATGTAGTCATATACAATCACAGGCATAAATTACTTAGGTAGGCTTAGGTTCTCTATTGTTCACAGCATAATCCAGTCTCCTCAGAGAATATCAAAAATTGCCAATGCTGACTGTATTTCAAGTCATCATGGCGGGGTATTGGGAAAAGTTTTCAACTAGCAATAATCACGCCTCGGATAAACCTCATGGGTTATGATACTGCCACTGCGCAAAGCTGAGATTCAGCTATTGAGGCATAGAAGAGCTAATGCAGTGTAGTGATTAAACCTGTGGAGACACCTAGTAGTCAGTAAATGCAGAGTTGGGAATTCTGGGAATGGATATGCTAATAGTTCATGCATACCTTGTGGGTGGGCTGTAGCCCAGGGCTATAAGGAGCTGACGATTGACAAAAAATACTGACTCTTTTGTCCACTTTAGCTCTGTGTCATTAGTTTCCCTAGATAGCCCTCCTGAAAATACGAGTACCACACGGTGGGTAGTGCCACACATAGTGTACCCAAAACTAATTATGACAAGGAAATAGTGCCCCTGACAGTAATAGCGCCACATACATAGCAGCCCCTGAAAAGGGTAGATATGTATACAGTTAAATGTCGCCGTTCCCTGGGGAACCAGTGGTACCTACTTCTAGCAACATAACCGCCTAAGTCAGGCTGGGCCCACCACCCTCTAGCTATCTAAAACATTAATCTCCATTGTTATCATTGTACACATAGGACATATCATCTGTAAGATGTAATCGGTTCTTTGTAAATCTTCCCATAAGAAAAAAGGTCAAAATGTCAAGCATTTAGCTCTTGTTGTGTTCTCCGAGTGGGTCGGTCCAACCTAGTTTCCTACTGACTTTCGCAGTCTTCATTTTTGTCATCACTTTTGATCCTTTGCCTCATACACCATACTTTCATGGCAATAAGGTGTGAGATGTTTTATTTTTTAACATGTTTGATTCCTTATCCTAAAAGCTGACGCCCAAACAGGGACTTGAACCCTGGACCCTCAGATTAAAAGTCTGATGCTCTACCGACTGAGCTATCCGGGCTCTTTGCAGAGTCACTGAAGTCGTGACTTTCTGACCAACTGCGTTTCCCTTCTTTTTAGAGCTCCATCTTTTACCATACCGTGCACTAGTACCTGCTTCCTAGAATTATAAAGGTAACTTTCACATATGTATTAGGGGATTACATTACCAGTGACTTTCTGGTGATAGCACCAGGAGCATGTCAATTACAAATAGGGGTTTGAGATCTAGAACAGAAGACTGCCCCCAGTTTGATACATAGAAACTGTGACTGACCTGTCAGAACATGTTGGGCAGCATAGTGGTTCTACCCTCCAGCACCACTTTTTCCAGATCTTATATGAACCTCTGTGTCAAGCTTTGTAAAAAGCAGGTAATTATATCTCAGTAAAACCTGTATCAATCTGCTGTTGAAGTCACGGAGACGATATATAGACGACGTCGCTTTTTATGGCAAATTATTGCGGTGGATTTACGTGAACTTTTCAGCTTGTAAGCACCTTCTCTGGCCATGACACCCTATCCGCAGCAAGTTCTTGGTAGATCTGAGGGCAAAACCCAGAGTCTAAACATGCCACCTGTGAGTGCACCTTTATAACCATTTAACGTACTCATAGTATAGTTGGTAAAGACGTTAGAATGCCTATCGCAATGCAACGGGAAATTCGACACTAAATATAGACAAGACAAAAAAAACATAATGTAGTCATATACAATCACAGACATAAATTACTTAGGTAGGCTTAGGTTCTCTATTGTTCACAGCATAATCCAGTCTCCTCAGAGACTATCAAAAATTGCCAATGCTGACTGTATTTCAAGTCATCATGGCGGGGTATTGGGAAATGTTTTCAACTAGCAATAATCACGCCTCGGATAAACCTCATGGTCTATGATACTGCCACTGCGCAAAGCTGAGATTCAGCTAGTGAGGCATAGAAGAGCTAATGCAGTGTAGTGATTAAACCTGTGGAGACACCTAGTAGTCAGTAAATGCAGAGTTGGGAATTCTGGGAATGGATATGCTAATAGTTCATGCATACCTTGTGGGTGGGCTGTAGCCCAGGGCTATAAGGAGCTGACGATTGACAAAAACTACTGACTCTTTTGTCCACTTTAGCTCTGTGTCATTAGTTTCCCTAGATAGCCCTCCTGAAAATACGAGTACCACACGGTGGGTAGTGCCACACATAGTGTGCCCAAAACTAATTATGACAAGCAATGTACACATAGGACATATCATCTGTAAGATGTAATCGGTTCTTTGTAAATCCTCCCTTTTGGCTGACCAAAGTTCCCTGAATCCGTGTATTTATGGTAGTTCCTATATCTCAGTGGACAAAATGGTCTCTCAGATTGGGACTACGTTTGTTTCATATGAGGGGCGGATTTTTAAACTCCTCGACATTAGGGTAGGATTTACCCAGGATGTGTCACTGTTTGCGCACAATATTATCCAATACACCTGCATCCCTGTTTTTTATTGTGACAGCACCTTAGCTAGCACTCCTAGCTTCCCTGAGTACCCCCTCTGGGTAACTCCTATCCCGGAACCTGGAAGACATTTCTTCCATTCTCAAGGTTTGTATTTCAAAGGTTGACACTATCCTTTTAACCCTTAAAAATTGGGACTTGGGGATAGCCTTTTTTAAGGGACGTGGATGTGCACTCTGGTAATGCAGTATGCTTTTCTTATCTGTTTTTTTGCGGTACAAATCTGTGGCCAAACATCCATCCTCTTGTTTGGATATTTTTATATCTAAAAAGCTGACAGTATGACAATCATATGTCATAGTAAATTTTAGCTCATCCCAGACATTATTTAGGTGTTCCAACAGTAAGAGGAGGGGCTCGAGTGGCCCCGCCCATACGCAAAAGATGTCGCCAATATCATACCATGGCAAATCTTTGAAAGTATTCATGTGTATAGACATGGTGCTTTTCAAAAGACGACATATATATATTTGCGTAGGGCGGGGCCACATTCGCGCCCATCGCCGTCCCGCGTTGCTGCAGGTAAAATTGGTCACCAAATAGGAAATAGTTAACATGAATAACTAAGTGCAACAAATCCGCAAAAAATTGCTGTTGTTCACAGGAATAGCCACTTGACTGTAATAAAGTGGTAGTAGCCTCCATACCTTTGCCACACCTGAGGGGTTAACTGCCGCTGATCGCAGCGCCCGGTCACAGGCAGGTGCCGGCAACGAGCTTCTTCTGCCTGCATCTGTATAGTAAACGTTACTCATCATTGGTGGCCTCCTCCGCCCCTCTCGCTCTATTGGTGGAAGCAGCACAGGGCGAGGGAGAGACAGCCTCCTTCTCCCCGTGTTGCCGAGGAGAACATGGCCGTGCAGTAACGCAGCCCAGTATCGATAAAATACTAATCCTGGTATCGAGCTCGATACCAGAGAAAAGTATCGATTGGGTATCGAAACTTCGATACCCGAAACAACCCTACTCTATAGAGGTATAGAGACTAACCACATCTATTGTTACGAGCAAACAATCATATGGAATATTTTTCAGCTCCCGAATCCCATTTAGAAAATGGGACGTTTCGAACAGAAATGAGTCAGTATTCTTGACCAGTGGCGTCAGAACTTTCTCCAACGGAGACAACACAGAGTCTATCGAGGCCACAATTGGCCGTCCGGGCGGATTGTCAAGTGTTGTGTGCACCTTTGGCAAAAGGTACATGTGCCTTTGTCAAACAACAGGTGATAATGGCTCATTCCCACAAGTAAAACACATCTTTTAAATAGCCCGCCCCCTAATCACATGACCAGTCACATGATTGTGGCTAGAGGTAATCCGCCCCCCAGTCACATGACTAGTCACATGATTGTGACATCATCTTGCTACGTGACACCAATACAAACAAAATTAGATATAAATGAAGCAAAGCAGAGTACGGTATGTATCCAAACTTGTACATTACTATTGAGCCTGAGTAATTAGGTCAGCGATCTATTATGTAAACCAAATGCACAATATATTACAATATGTATATTTAATCGCCATTCGTTCCACAGGTTAATTTCAGATAAAGCTGTTCAATGTATACTCCTTGTTCAGACCCTTGGGGGCAAGTGTTTCCAACCGATGGATCCAATATGCTTCACGTTGGTGGAGCGTCTGGATCCGATTCCCTCCACGTCGGGGTAAGGTCACTTCTTCTATAATTTGAAAACGCAATTGTGAGATGCGATGATTTTTCTCAATAAAATGTTGAGGAATAGGTAACAAGGTGTTCTCTTTCCTAATGGTAGATTTATGTTTCCCCACTCGGTCTTTTATGCGCATTGTGGTCTCTCCAACATAGCACAACCCACACGGACATTTTAGTAAATAAATAACAAAACTGCTGTCACATGTGAAGTGACCCCGAACTGGAATTTGTTGTCCTGTGTGTGGGTGTGATATGTTGGAGCCCTTAACTCCTTAAGGACACATGACGTATGGGTACGTCATGTGTCCAGTCCCTAAAGATGGCGCCCGCTCCTGGCCGCTGCGGGCACCATCGCTGCGGGGGTCCGGCTGATTCCTGTAGCTGACCCCCGCAGCTGATGATCGCGGTCGGCAGCGCTGCCGACCGCGATCATTTAACCCTGCAGATGCCGTGATCAATCCTGATCACGGCATCTGCAGCGCTAAACCGAAAGTAAAACTTTCGGCAGCGCTCCGGCTCCCCCTAGTGGTGATCGGGAGAATCGGAGCGCTGTAAGGGATAGCCTCAAGCCTTTCATTCAGCATGAGGCTATCACTTACTATTTCCTATGGAGCCCTTGTTAGCAATAGGGCTTCATAGGAAAGTAATAAATGCTCATAAACTCCAATACAAGTGTATTGGAGTTTATGATAAAGCTAATCAGGTAACTGATTTATATAGGTCCCTATGGGATCTATATAAAAGTGTAAAAAATAAAAAAATAAAAAAATAAAAAAATAAATAAATAAAACCTAAAAATTTAAATCACCCCCTTTCCCCAAAATTAAAATAAAATAATAAAAAATAAAAAAATACACATCATGGGTGTCGCAATGTGTGAAAACGCCCATAGTATAAAAATATAAAAATATATTTCCCATACGGTAAACAGAAAACGGAAAAAGCGCCCAAATGGCCGATTTGCCGCTTTTGGACGCTCATTTCCTCAAAAAATTAAATAAAAGCGATCAAAAGTCCTACACACCCCATAATGGTATCAACTAAAAGTTAAGATCGCCCGCAAAAAATAAGCCCCCATACAACGCCATACACTTATTTACAAATACGTTATAGCGGTCAAAACATGGCGACAAAAAAAAAAAAATTTTCCCACTTTTGAATTTTTTTCAACTATCAAAACGCAAGAAAAAGCTATACATATTGGGTATCGCGGATTCGTACTGACCTGTAGAATAAAACTAAATGGTCAGTTTTATCGCAAATCAAACGTCGTAATTTAGAAACCCGTAAAACTGTGGTGAAATTGCTTTTTTTTTGCAATTTCACCCCATTTGGAATTTTTTTCCCGCTTCCCACTACACCGTATGCATTATTAAATGATGGCGTTGGAAAGTACAACTTGTCCCGCAAAAAATAAGCCCTCATATGGCCATGTGAACGGAAAAATAAAAAAGTTATGGCTCTTGGAAGGCATAGAGCGCAAAACGAAAACGCAAAAATGTAAAAACCCTGTGTCCTTAAGGGGTTAATGACGCTCAAGCAATGAATGCAGTTCAGACAGGGAAATGTTCCCTTCCTGACTGCAGAGAGAGTGAGCTGTCGTGAAGATGTCCTGTCACTACCTATGTCAGCCCGGATGATCCTGTCTCTGATGACCTGGCCACGACGACCTCCGATTCTACAACTGGCCAACGCACGAGTTTTTTAGGCACACGCAGACGCCCAAGAAGGCCAACACCAGGCGGGCAGGCCGACGCCATCATCGGGGACGCCGAAGCCCCACGTCTAACCCGGTCACAGATAGCCAGCATACCCTAGTATTAAACTTATCTTCTAAGAATCTTTCTCCACTCCAAATTGGACTCCTTGAAAAGGGACTCTCTTTCAGTCCGACAGCTAGTCTGGACACATTTGGACTGGACATGGATTTAAACCGCTTTTTCCGTAATATACGGTTAAAAAGCCATTTTTCGAATGTAGTATCACATGATATTGTTTCACCTGATAGTACACAATATATGTTAAGTTTGCAACAATTTGGTTTGAGGCTTAAGAGCCAATATATGTTTCTATGTTTCTAATATATGCCTCCAAAAATATATCATCCGAGTGAAACCTACATACAATTGGTACAGCGTGATATTTCTATGCTAGTCACAAAATTTAAAAAGGGAGACTATTATATACATCACAACTTATCCGCTGAGGAGAGACAGCTAGTCAATCACTTGACAGATGATGACTCCCTGGTCTTTAAACCTGCGGATAAAGGGGGAGCCCTCGTCATATTAGACAAGGAATATTATGTAAAGGAAATTCTGGGACAATTGTCTGATCACAACGTCTATGAAATATTGCAGGGGGACCCGGTCTGGGCAATTAAGCGCGAGTTACAGGATTTGGTTGACAATAATTTAAAAGAGAATGTAATCGATAAAAAGTTAGCTGAATTTCTAATCAACCAACATCCTGTAACACCCGTATTTTACACACTCCCCAAGGTGCATAAATACTTGGAGCAGCCACCTGGACGTCCAATTGTTGCAGCCACGGACTCAGTCCTTTCTCCCCCTGCAATATTTCTAGATAAAGTGTTGACCCCACTCACGAAAAAGGCCCCGTCATACCTTAGGGACACACAACATTTTTTAGAGACAATAAGGGAAATTGGGCTGTCACAAGATTGCATCCTAGTCACCCTAGATGTGTGCAGTTTATATACGAGCATAACTCACGACAAAGGCCTAAAGGCAATTCAAGCATTATTAGATTAGAGCACACACACAGAGGCTGAAAAGGATTTTTTTCTGTCTCTACTTTCCATTGTTCTGCGACGTAACTACTTCCTATTCCGGGACACATTCTTCCAGCAGCGATGCGGGACCGCGATGGGGTCCAATGCCGCACCGTCATACGCAAATTGCTATATGGCACACTTTGAGAGAGAGTTCATCTACCCAAATGCACTATACCAAAACCATTGCATATTTTGGATACGTTTTATCGACGATATTTTTTGCGTATGGCGGTGCGGCATTGAGACCCTTATGACCTTTATGGACTACATTAACAGCATAAGATCTGAATTAAAATTCACCCTGCACCAAGATTCACAACGTGTGTCTTTCCTAGATACATGGGTGATTAGGGAGTGGATGACAGGATCACAACTGACTTGTATGTCAAAGAAACAGACAGAAATAGCCTGTTATCATTCCACAGTAATCACCCTCCAGCCGTAAAAAAATCACTACCATACTCGCAATTTAAAAGAGTGGCTAAAATTGTAATGGATTCAGACACACGTAATCTTAGGATGCAGGAGATGACAAAAATTTTTCTGATAGAGGTTACCCCTCCCAGCTGCTAAGAACAGAGGAATAAGGTAGAAAATCCGATAGAACAACCACAAAAAAGGTAGAGAAAGGACAGAGAGTACCATTGGTAGTAAAATACCATCCCTGGATGGATCGAGTAAAAGCAGTGGTCAACAAACACTGGAACATCCTACAGAGAGCCTATCCCACAATCCAGGAATTTAGGGAATTACCGATGATGTGCTACAAGCGTAATAAGAACATCAGAGACAGGATCATCCGGGCTGACATAGGGAGTGACAGGACATCTTCACGACAGCTCAATCTCTCTGCAGTCAGGAAGGGAACATTTCCCTGTCTGAACTGCGTTCATTGCTCGAGCGTCATTAAGGGCTCCAACATATCGCACCCACACACAGGACAACAAATTCCAGTTCGGGGTCACTTCACATGTGACAGCAGTTTTGTTATTTATGTACTAAAATGTCCGTGTGGGTTGTGCTATGTTGGAGAGACCACAATGCGCATAAAAGACCGAGTGGGGAAACATAAATCTACCATTAGGAAAGAGAACACCTTGTTACCTATTCCTCAACATTTTATTGAGAAAAATCATCGCATCTCACAATTGCGTTTTCAAATTATAGAAGAAGTGACCTTACCCCGATCCAATCGGATCCAGATGCTCCACCAACGTGAAGCATATTGGATCCATCGGTTGGAAACACTTGCCCCCAAGGGTCTGAACAAGGAGTATACATTGAACAGCTTTATCTGAAATTAACCTGTGGAGCGAATGGTGATTAAATATATATACTGTAATATATTGTGCATTTGGTTTACATAATAGATCGCTGACCTAATTACTCAGGCTCAATAGTAATGTACAAGTTTGGATACATACTCTGCTTTGCTTCATTTATATCTAATTTTGTCTGTATTGGTGTCACGTAGCAAGATGATGTCACAATCATGTGACTAGTCATGTGACTGGGGGGCGGATTACCTCTAGCCACAATCATGTGACTGGTCATGTGATTAGGGGGCGGGCTATTTAAAAGATGTGTTTTACTTGTGGGAATGAGCCATTATCACCTGTTGTTTGACAAAGGCACATGTCTGTGCCGAAACGCGCGTCACATATGGGTGACGAATAAAGAAGTCTTTTTTGCAAAGAAATTACGGAGTTTCGGTCCTTTCATTTTATAAGCCTATGTCCATCAGCTTTAACATTGCTCCCTCGTTGTTTTCACTGGCATCCATTATCCGTGAAGGCTGATCCTTCATGGAGAAATGTGCCTTTAATCTCACCCTTTGAAAAAGTTGTTGAAGATCAATGTCCATCTGGAACGTATCAAAGTGGCTGATCAGAGAGAAGGACAAGCCCCTTTCCGACATGTTTATGGTGCTCACATCAATAGACTTAGATGATAGATTAATCACCACCTCTATAGAGCACTCTAAAGGTATGGAGGCTACTACCACTGTATTACAGTCAAGTGGCTATTCCTGTGAACAACAGAAATTTTTCGCAGATTTGTTGCACTTAGTTCTCCATGATAACTATTTCCTATTTGATGACCAATTTTACCTGCAGCAACGCGGGGCGGCGATGGGCACGAATGTGGCCCCGCCCTGCGCAAATTTATATATGTCGTCTTTTGAAAAGCACCATGTCTATACACATGAATACTTTCAAAGATTTGCCATGGTATGGAAAGATATATTGACGACATCTTTTGCGTATGTGCGGGGCCACTCGAGCCCCTCCTCTTACTGTTGGAACACCTAAATAATGTCTGGGATGAGCTAAAATTTACTATGACCTATGATTGTCATACTGTCAGCTTTTTAGATGTAAAAATATCCAAACAGGAGGATGGATGTTTGGCCACAGATTTGTATCGCAAAGAAACAGATAGGAACAGCGTACTGCATTACCAGAGCGCACATCCACGTCTCTTGAAAAAGGCTATCCCCAGTCCCAATTTTTAGGGGTTAAAAGGGTAGTGTCAACCCCTAAAATACGAACCTTGAGAAAGGAAGAAATGTCTTCCAGGTTCTGGGATGGGGGTTACCCAGAGGGGGTACTCAGCGAAGCTAGGAGTGCTAGCTAAGGTGCTATCACAATAAGAAACAGGGATGTATTGGATAATATTGTGCGCAAACACTGACACATCCTGGGTAAATCCTACCCTAAGGTCGAGGAGTTTAAAAATCCGCCCATCATATGCAACAAACGTAGTCCCAATCTGAGAGACCATTTTGTCCACTCAGATATAGGAACTACCATAAATACACGGATTCAGAGAACTTTGGTCAGCCAAAAGGGAGGTACATTTCCTTGTCTCCACTGCATGCAGTGTAGTAATGTCCAGAAGGGACAATATTTCTATCACCCACGCACTGGGAAGGCCTATAAGATTAGAGGCTATTATACTTGTGACACAAAAAATGCCATCTATCTTTATAAGTGCCCGTGTGGCCTGCGGTATGTGGGGGAGACAATTCGAATGGTGAAAGATCGTATATGTAAGCACAAATCTACAGTACGCAAACAAAATCTGCTGTTACCAATTCCCTCTCACTTCCATAAACACAACCATTCAATCGCACAATTGAAATATCAGGTCATAGAGCAGGTGGGTCAACCAAGGAGGGGAGGGGATTTGAAGAGACTGTTACTGCGCCGGGAGGCTTTTTGGATCCATACCCTGGATACGTTATACGGTCCAAAAGGGTTAAACAGAGATTATGAGGTCATGTGCTTTTAATTTTATGTGGATTTTGCATACTTAGGCCTTATTCACACGTCTGCATATATGTCCGCATGTATTCCGCAATTCTGCGGAATACATGCGGACCCATTGACTGTGAATGGGGCACGGAACGATGCGGAGAGCACACACTGTGCTCTCCGCATCAGTTTTTGCGGAGCGCGCCGCCGATCTTACAGCCGCAGCTCCGCAAAAAAGTAGAGCATGTCCTATTCTTGCCCGCAATTGCGGACAAGATTAGACATTTCTATGGGGCTGCCGGCCGGGTGTGTTTATGGATCCGCAATTTGCGGATCCATAAACACTACGGACGTGTGAATAAGGCCTAATTTATTATTATTCCTTTGCAGACTGCAATGCCACGAACTTAGTCTGGAAGAGATGAATCAGGATGTGAGGTTTTCTCTGCAATTATATAGTGATGTCATTTCCTATGTTACTAATTGATTGATGATGTCATGACCAGGTGATTGTGATCTATGCCTATAAAATGTGAGAAAGTGTCAGTTCACATTGTGCAGTTGAGGAAGGCTGGACTAGCCGAAACGCGTCCTGTGAACCTTTGTGTTTGGAATAAAGTATACACTTAAGAGCAAGCACGTCTGCTGGGATTATCTTCTATTACTCCTATGGGGATTGCTCCTTTCCCGTGCAGACACTGATTCAAAGGCTGTGAGCTGTCTGATTTGGAATCATGCTCTCCTTATGACAGATCAGGGGGCAGTTGAAAGGTGAAACTGAGCATGTGCGGCCATCCTCAGTGAGCCGGACAAAGAAATAAGAAAAAGAACAAACAGCAGGTGGCGCTATACAGATACATTTTATTGAATAACTCAGTGGCTATCCAAAATTTTTAATTACATGCAATTACAAAAGTATTCAGATCCAGGTGCTGGGTTGAAAACTGTAGAATATTTTTCGTGGGACAACCCCTTTAACCCTTTCAAGACCAAGCCATTTTTCACCTTCGTCACCTGGCTTAATTTTGCAGATCTGAAATGTGTCACTTTATGTGCTAATAACTTTGGAATACTTTTATTTATCCAAGCCATTCTGAGATTGTTTTCTCGTGACATCTCATAATTAATGTGAGGGGTAAATTTGGGTCAATAAGTTTTACCTTTATATTATAAAAAAAATCTAAACTTTACAGAAAATTTGGAAAAAAATGTATTTTCTAAATTCGAATTCTTATGCATTAAAGTCAGATGTCAGTGATACCTCATTAGATAGTTTTTACTTAAGATTCCCTCTATGTCTACTTTATGTTGGCATAATTTTGAAAATCACACTTTATCTTTTTAGGACGTTAGAAGGCTTAGAATTTAACCCCTTAAGGACTCAGCCTTATTTCACCTTAAGGACTTGGCCATTTTTGAAGATCTGACCAGTGTCACTTTATGTGTGAATAACTTTAAAACGCCTTTACTTACCCAGGCCGTTCTGAGATAGTTTTTTCGTCACATATTGTACTTCATGACACAGCTAAAATTGGGTCAAAAAAGTTATTTTTGCATAAAAAAATACCAAATTTACCAAAAATTTGGAAAAATTAGCAAATTTCTAAGTTTCAGTTTCTCTACTTCTGTAATACATAGTAATACCCCCAAAAATTGTGATGACTTTACGTTCCCCATATGTCTACTTCATGTTTGTATCATTTTGGGAATGCCATTTCATTGTATGGGGATGTTACATAGAAGTTTAGAAGCAAATTTTGAAATTTTTCAGAAATTTTCCAAATCCCACTTTTTATGGACCAGTCCAGGTCTGAAGTCACTTTGTAAAGCTTACGTAATAGAAACCACCCAAAAAGGTATTCAAACTGATTTTACAAACACTGTTTACCCTTTAGGTCTTCCACAAGAGTTCATGGCAAATGGACATAAAATTTAAGAATTTCGATTTTTGGGAAAATTTTCCAATATAATCCAATTATTCCAGGAACAAAGCAAGGGTTAACTGCCAACCAAAACTCAATATGGGTTGCCCTGATTCTGTAGTTTGCAGAAACACCCCATATGTGGTCCTAAACTACTGTTTGGCCAAACGGGAGGACATAGAAGGAAGGGAACGCCATATGGGTTTTGGGAGGCAGATTTTGCGGGACTGTTTTTTTTTACCCCATGTCCCATTTCAAGCCCCCTATTGTACCCCTAGAATAGAAATTCCCCAAAAGTGACTCCATCTAAGAAAGTACACCCCTCAAGGTATTCAAAACTGGGTTTACAAACTTTGTTAACCCTTTAGGTGTTCCACAAGAGTTAATGGCAGATGGAGAAACAATTTAGGAATTTAGATTTTTTTTTTGGGGGGGGGGAAATTTTCCATTTTAACCCCTACTTTATTACTGGAAAAATGGGTTAACAGCCAAACAAAACTCAATACTCAGATTCTGTAGTTTGCAGAAACACGCCATATGTGGTCGTTAACTACTATTTGGCTAAACGGCAGTACATAGAAGAAGGGGAACGCCCCCTGCTGCACCCCTAGAGTAGATACTCCATAAAAGTGACCCCATCTTGGAAACTACAGGATAAGTTGGTTGTTGTTTTGGGACTATTTTAGGGTAAATATGATTTTTAGTTGCTCTATATTACACTTTTTTGAGGCAAGATAACAAAAAAATTACATTTTAAAATTGTTTCTAGATTCGCCATTAAGTTTTGTGGAACACCAAAAGAGTTAACAAAGTTTGTAAAGTTATTTTTGAATACCTTGAGGGGTGTAGTTTCTTAGATGGGGTCACTTTTTTGGAGTTTCTAGTCTAGGCTACATCAGGGGGGCTTCTAATGGGACATGGTGTAAATAAACCAGTCCATCAAAATCTGCCTTCCAGAAACCATATGGCGTTCCCTTCGTTCTATGCCCTGCCGTGTGGCTATATAGCCATTTACGACCACATATGGGGTGTTTCTGCAAACTACAGAATCAGGGCAATACATTTTGCAGTTTTGTTTGGCTGTTAACCCTTGCTTTGTTACCGGAAAAAATGGATTCAAATGGAAATTTTGCCAAAAAATAAGTGTTTTTACACATTTTTTTTTAATTTAACGCTGTTCATCTGAGGGGTTGGGTCAAATGTTATTTTTATAGGGCAGATTGTTACGGACATGGCGATACCTAATATGTCTACTTTATATAATTTGTTTAGATTTGACACTATATTATTATTTTAGGAACAAAAATTAAATAATTTTAGTATCTCCATAGCCTGGGAGCTACATTTTTTTTTTGGTTGGGTGACTGTCTAATGTAGGGGCTCATTTTTTGCGGGATGAGATGGCGGTTTGATTGGCACTATTTGGGGGTGCATATGACTTTTTAATTGCTTTTTATTACACTTTTTGGGATCCAAGGTGACAATAAAAATGGCTTTTAGTTTTTATTAGATTTTTTTGACGGCGTTTATTGAGGGGCTAGTTTATCGGACGCGAAGATTTTTACGGACGCGGCGATGCACAATATGTATGGCTCTCAGACTTAGGAGACACTAAGCAGGCATCTCAAACTGCGGCCCTCCAGATGTTGTAAAACTACAGTTCCCATCATGCCCTGCTGATAGCTGTAGGTTGTCTGGGCATGCTGGGAGTTGTAGTTTTACTACATCTGGAGGGCCGCAGTTTGAGGATGCCTGCACTAAAACTAATATTTTTTTGGGGGGGGAATTTGTTTCCGTGTCTCCAAAATCTGAGAGCTATATTTTTTTATGTTCTCTAGGGGACTGTTGGGGATTATAAAAATGTAGTACTCTATGGAAGTGTGATACTCCATGAAGCAATTGATAACGCAGAGGCCTGGATGATCGGAGCGTAGTGTCACATTGAGTGGTGGTGTCCTTTCGTAACCCCCTCTTGTGACACACTCTGCATCTTTTTTGGGTTCGTCCCTTCTTTCCAGTATGGGGGACCACACCTGGAAAGTGTTGGCCAGAGACGATCCAAGCGCCTCTCCAATTCCCGAGGTACTCCGACCTGCTCTTTCCCGGTCTGAAAAGATCAGGTCCTTTAGGACTGCCTCATAGAATTGGAGGAATGTCCCTGTGCTGCCAGCGCTTCGGGATAGTACAAAAGCGTTGTACAAGGCAACCTGTACCAAGTAGACCGCAACTTTTTTGTACCATACCCGGGTTTTCTGCATGGCATTATATGGTTTGAGGAATTGATCAGATAGATCAACTCCTCCCATATACCGATTGTAGTCGACGATACAATCGGGCTTGAGGACCGTTGCCGCGGTACCTCGCACAGAGACGGAGGTGGTGCCGTTACCGTGAATTGTGGTCAGCATAAGGACATCCCTCTTGTCCTTATATCTGACCAGCAACAGGTTGTCACTGGTAAGGGCACGGGTCTCACCCCTGGGGATAGGTACCTGGAGGGGGGAGGTAGGGAGGCCGTGCTGATTTTTCCGCACGGTCCCACAAGCAGACATGGATCTGGCGGCAAGGGACCTGAACAAGGGAATACTGGTATAAAAGTTATCCACGTACATGTGGTAACCCTTATCTAGCAGTGGGTGCATAAGGTCCCACACTAGTTTCCTGCTAACACCCAGATTGGGGGGACATTCTGGCGGTTCAATACGGGAATCTCGCCCCTCGTAAGTACAAAATTTGTAAGTGTACCTTAAGGTACTCTTAGAAATGTTGTACATTTTTACGCCATACCTCGCCCGCTTAGTGGGAATGTATTAGCGGAAACCGAGTCTCCCCTTGAAAGTAACGAGAGACTCATCAACCGCGACCTCCCTTCCAGGTACGTAGGCCGGAACAAATTTGGCCCCAAAGTGATCGATGACCGGCCGCATCTTATACAGACGGTCATAGGCAGGATCACCTTGGGGGGGACATGCTGCATTATCTGCATAATGCAGGCATTTCCGTATGGACTCAAAACGCGAGCGTGTCATGGCCATACTGTACAGTGGGGTCTGGTAGAGGACGTCCCCACTCCAGTATTGCCTGACACTCGGTTCTTGCACTAGACCCATATGCAGCACGAGGCCCCAACATGTCCTTATCTCAGCTGCACTGACCGGCGTCTAGCCAACGGGTCTAGCCAAAATGGAACCCGGGTGCTGAGTAACGAACTGTTGGGCGTACAGATTCATCTGCTCCACCATCAGATTCACAAGTGGGTCACAGAAAAAAAAACTAAAAAAGTAAATTTCAGTGAAGCCCACTGTGGGAATCTGGATTCCTGGATTGCCAACAAAATCCGGAATGTCGGGCTCAAAATCCACTAGGGGACACCAGCTAAGTTCACTGGTAGGGGGCTCCGGTGGCCTTATTTGGTGGGCCGGGAAACCAGTACGAGCCCCAGGGCTGCTCGTACTGGTGTGGGCAACAGGGTCCCTAGCATGTGGGGCCCCTGGCTCCGCCGCCTTGGGGGCTCATCATCATCAGATGATGAGGAGGAGGATGCGGATGACAAGAGGAACGTGGGGTAATCACTGGGCCTCGATCTGAGCATACAGGCTACTCCTCACCGAAATGTCTGGTAGCCATGAGTAGTAAGTGAACATGGTGTTCACGTGTTAAAGTAAAAAAAAAAATGGACGTGTTTAAAAAAAAAAAAGTTCAAACTTGCTGATCAGCGGTACAACGCTGATCAGCGGTGGGGCGGGTGATGCACTAACAGTGGCCAGACACTAAGAGTGCCGGCCACAGTCAGCGCACACAGAAAAAAAAAATCCCAAAAAAGTGGTGGTGGAGGGGGGATGGGGGGGTCAAGTGGCAGCACCCCTGGGTGGGTCTAGGGTCTCACAGCTAAGTGCTGTGGACCCCAACCACCATAGACAGTGCTGAATCAGTTAGTGTGTTTTTTTTTTTGTTTTTTTGTCCCCCCCCCCCCCTAAACCTAACTAACTCTCCCTCAAACTCTATCCTTGCATAATGGTACCTCTCCCTCACTGACCCTAACCTACCTGATGGGTGCAGAAGGGTGATGGGGGTCGCTGGAGCTGGTGCTGCACGATCTTCACAGCACAGCAGCAGAAGCAGGAAGAGGAGGGGAGAGAGGAGCGCCGGGAGTTTGAATCTCCCGCCTCTCTCCCGCACCAATCACAAGCCAGCACCGCCACCACCGCCCCCAATGCAAGGACGGTGATTGGTGGTGTGTTATCACACCACCGATCACCGTCCTTCTCCGGTTCATCGGGTCACCGGAGACCCAAATGGACCGGAAACGCAGCAAAGCGCAGGTCTGAATTGACCTGCAGTTTGCTGCGATCGCCGATAAGGGGGATCACATGACCCCCCCCCCGACGTTGTGACAGGATGCCCGCTGAATGATTTCAGCGGACATCCTGTTCCTATTAACCCCCGCCGTGCCACACTCTCGTTTTAAAGATATGACATACCGGTATGTCATGGGTCCTTAAGGACTCGGGAACCATGACGTACCGGTACGTCATAAGTCCTTAAGGGGTTAAGAAGCAATTTTTCAACTTTTCGATAAAATTTTCAAAACCAACTTTTTCAAGTACCAATTCAGTTCTGAAGTCACTTTGAGGGCATTACATAATAGAAACCAACCATAAATGACCCCATTTTAGAAACTACACCCCTTAATTTACTTAAAAAAGGTTTTACAAACTATGTTCACCCTTTAGGTGTCCCACAAGAATTAAAGGAAAATGGAGGTGAAATTTACAATTTTCAGTTTTTGTGCAGATTTTTTATTTCAATCCAATTTTTTCTATAACACAGCAAGGGTTAACAGCAAAACAAACCTCAATATTTATTACCCTGATTCTTCAGTTTACAGAAACACCCCATTTATGTTCATAAATAGCTGTATGGGCACATGGCAGGGTTCAGAAGGAAAGGAGCAACATATGGTTTTTGGACAGCAGATTTGCTGGAATGGCTTTTAGAGTGTTGTGTCATATTTGAAGGCACAGTAAAAACCCTCCATTTTGGAAATTACAGCCCTCAAATAACTCATTAAGGGGTTTAATGACCACTTTTACCTCAGAGGCATTTCATAATATTTAAAAACGCATGGCTGTGAAAACAAAAAATAAAATTTTTAGGAGAAAAAGTGGGCAAAAATTTTTTTTTTCACTTTAACAAGGAATAACAGGAGAAAATACACCCCATATTTTGTTACCTATATGTTCCTGAATACGGCAACACCCCATGTATGGGTGTAAACTGCTGTATGAGCAGACGGCAGGATTCAAAATGAAATCTGCATTTTCTAACATGAAATTTGCTGAAATAGTTTTTAAGGGCCATAACTTTTTATTTTTTTGTTGACTGAGCTGTGTCGGGGCTCAATTTTTGCGGGGTGAGCTTTAGTTTTTATGGTACCATTTTTGGGTACCACATGACTTTTTGATCGCTTTTTATTTCATTTTATGAGGTGAAGTGGCTAATACTGCAATTCTGCCAGTGTTTTTTTATTTTTATTCTTTATGGGGTTCTCCATGTGGTATACTGGATAAGATGGTTGTATTCTGTTGGTTGATACGGTTCTGGCGATACAAAATTTATATTATTTTATTTATGTTCTATCACTTTTATATCACAAAATCACTTTTTATTAAACTTTTTTTTTTTTTTGCATCACCAAATAGAAAGACCCTTAACTTTTTGATTTTCCTATCAATGTAGCTGAATGAGAGCTTGTTTTTTTTCCAGGACGAGCTGTAATTTTAATTACAATTTTGGAGTCTATATGGCTTTTTGAGTGCTTTTTATTAATTTTTTTTTAGGAGGTGAAGCTGCCAACAATTGCATTTCTGTCAGTGTTTTTATTTTTTACGGGGTTTTCCGTGTGGTATATTTTATACGATAGTTTTTTTTTTTGCTTTTTTTTACAAATTTTTTTTTTTTTTTTTTTTTTTTAAATTTTAATCTTTTATTACGATATTAACAACATATAAAATTTACAAAAGAAGAAAACCTGATAACATAATTGCAAAATCAACCCCCCCCCCCCCCCCGCCTTGCAGAGTAGGAAAAAAAAAAAAAAAATTTTTTCATCACTCACCCCATTCCTTCCAAATCCTATCCCACTTTTCATAAGATCCTCTTTGTCTATGCAAAATCTTTTCATAACTTTTAACCTTAGTGACTAAATTTAGCCAATTTTACAGTCTGGAGCGGAGGGAGAAAACCATTTTCTAGCTATAAGAAGCCTAGCTAAAAACAAAAGTTTAGTCAACAATCGGGACTTCATAACCTGGCAACCAACCTCCGATAAGTCCCCTAAGATCCATACCTTGGGAGAAAAAGGAATATCCATACTAAGTCTTTGGAGTAAGGTTCTTTGAACCAGCTTCCAGTATCTGCTCACCGTTGGGCAATCCCAGAACAAGTGTAAATGGTCTGCCCGGGACTGCCACAACGGGGGCACCCAGAGGAGGCACTTAATCCTCTCCTGTGAAGCCATAGAGGTGTTACATATATTTTATGAATAATATTAAACTGTACTACCGTGTGATTAAAATTGTGCGAAACCCAACTTAAATTATCACCTATATTCTCCCAATCCGGGAACCCGAGTCTGACAATAAAGTAGACCAGGATCTTTGCCCTGGAGATAAGCAATCCGTGAAATAATTTTTTATAAGATACCTATAACAATGTGAAATTCTAACTTTCATACCACCCTTCTTTTGAATCAACTTATGTAAAAATTCGGAGTGTCTATATTAAATAAGTGCTTATCAGAAATACTAAGCAGTGCCAAACGCAATTGAAGATATGCATACCAAGCCACCTCACCTACATTATCCTCTTGTTCTAGCTCCGAACGAGTAAGAATCTGCCCATTTTTTATCACTTGACTCAACAAGTAGATATTCTTATTCTTCCAATATTGCTGACAATTTGAGTCCTCCAAACTCAATAACTTTTGGTTGTGCCACAATGGGGTACAAATCAGTGATGCACTGACTTGCATCCAGCTTTTAATAACCCTCCATGCTTTCATAGCCATTCTGCAGAAGGGTTTATATTCATCCTGTATTTTATATAAATAGTCAGACTCCAACACTGTATAGAAGTCTGAGAAACCTGAATCTTTAACCAGCTTCCTGCAGAGATGGCTATTTTCCCAATCGTTGAAAAAATAGAGTTGGGAAGCCATAACATAGCCCTTAAAGTAAGGGAGATTAAGACCTCCCTGCCTATAGGGCATAGAAAAATACATAGCCTTTAATCTCACCCGTTTCCTCCCCATAATAAATCATTTAGCATCCGCTCAATTAACCTGAAATACTTGTCCTCTATCCATATAGGGAGTTACGGAGGACGTAGAGAACCTGGGGCAGCACCACCATTTTTATTAGCGAGACTCTATCCGCTCTAGCGAACAGGATTTTTGCCATATCTTTATTTTAGATCTCAATCTTTGTAATAAAGGAGACAGGTTGAGCTGTAGATAATCTTGTATATTAGCGGAAACTGTCATCCCCAGGTATTTCAACGTCTCGAAACCGATAGTCCACTAGTCAACAGACCAGCGGATCCTCGCATTTCGTCCACTGGAAGGAGAGTCGTCTTGGCCCAATTAACCTCCAGCCCGGAAGAGTTCCCAAAAGATTAACTAACTCCATTACTCGGGGAAGTACACTATCTGTTTGTTGGATAAAAACAGGATATCATCCGCATAAAGGGAGATGCGATCCTGTTTTCCCATTACCTCGAAACCAGCCACCCTTGTATCCTGCCTTATACTAACCGCAAGAGGCTCAATGTAAATATTAAACAAAAGAGGAGAAAGGGGACATCCTTGTCGGGTACCTCTCCCTAGTTCAAAGCTCTCAGTTAACATGTCATTGATCCTAATCCTAGCGGTTGGAGATTTATATAACAGTTGTATCATTGCTATAAATTTAGGGCCAAAATTCATTTTTCTCATCACTTCCCAGAGGAAAGCCCACTCGACTCTGTCAAACGCCTTAGTGGCGTCTAGTGACAGGATGGAGCGGGCCTCGCTCCCGGACGTCTGAATGTTGGAAAAAACCTGTGCAGATTATAATGAGTGCCCCTTCCTGGCATAAAACCGTTCTGATCTGGATGAATAACTCGAAGGCAAGACCCTAGAAAGTCTTCTAGCCATAACTTTTGACAATAGCTTAACATCCGTATTTAGTAGTGAGATAGGCCTATAAGAGCTCAAATCCGACGGATCCTTATCCTTTTTGGAATTAAAACTATTAAGGCTTCCATCATAGAAGTTGGGAGATTTCCCTCGTCCAACGCGTGGGAAAATACTTCCAACAGGTGGGGAAGAGTATCTTCACTATACTTACGGTAAAACTCATACGGAATACCATCTAAACCTGGCGAGGAGTTCCCCAAAACGGACCCCAGAGCCTCCTGGAGCTCCAGGAGGGTCACTTCTTTTCCAGAGAGTTTTTGAGTCTCTGCTAAAGACGGCAAAGAAATTCCGTCCAGGAAGTACCTCGCCAAGTCCGATGAAACACTGGGGATGCCTTATATATTTGAGAAAAGTATTGCAAGAAAATATCTCTAACTCCCTCAGGTTCATGTATGTTTACGCCATCTGGGCTACGAATCCAGGTTATAGCCTTTTTTTCTTCTCCTGTTGTGAAACTATTCTGGCAAGGAGCTTACCAGGGCGGCCAGACTCTGAGAAGTATTTTTGTCCTTTAAAAAATAAACTATGATTTGCCTTTTCAACTACATATTCCTCAAGAGAACGGCTAGCTTTCTGCATCTTATCCCTATTTTCATCCGTAGGTTGGTTCGTAAACCGCTCAGTTGTAAACACCACGTTCCTAGCCAATTCATCTTCTTTTTTTCTGAAGGTCCTCCTCATAGCAGTAATCTCACTTATCAGAACTCCTCTCAAATATGCTTTTAAAGCATCCCATACTATATTGATCTTAGCAGAGGGAGGTTTACCTCCCAAAAGGAAGATATCAGTAATTTGATAGAGGGGAATTATCCATAATGGTAAGCCAGTATGGATTCAGCTTAAACCCAAGCCCCATAGTGTCTCTATCCCCCACTGCAAAGTTCAATCATTACAGGGGAATGGTCTGAAATAGTTCTTACTCCATATCGTATGGTTTTAATATTATTCCGATTATTCACATTAGTGAGCGCTAAGTCAATTCTGGACATTGCTCTACCGCCCCTACTAACACAGGAGTACACTCTCTTGCCTCCGCCCAGATGTTCCCATATATCCACCAAGCCCACCTCCATACAGAACTGGGCCAGTGGAGAAATACCAGAGTTCCTGCCCAAGTCTGCATCCAAGGTCAATCTGTCCCTTTTAGGATTCATAACAGCGTTAAAATCTCCCATCAGGACAAGTCGACACTCCGGTCTCTTTTCCAAAAATACCAACAACCGATTGAGTGAGTAAACCGAAACGGCGGAGGTATGTAAAAAAGGCCAGAGTGTAATCACGTCCATAGAGTCTACCATACAAAAATAAATCTCCCTGATCGTCTATGGAAGACTCTATTAACGTGAAATCTATAGAACGGTGAATTAAAACTGAAACTCCCCTTGAGGAACTACTGAAGGTAGAATGATATGATTGAGCTTGCCACCCTACCGTCAGTCGAGACACCGTCTCCTTAGTGAGATGGGTCTCTACTATGCAGACAATAGCGGGGAGAGCTCTTTTTATTGCATCCATGATGGCTTGTCTCTTAACCCTCTCTCCGAGGCCTCTGACATTCCACGAAAGGATTCTAACCACCATTAATCACACAAAAAAAAAAAAAAAAACCCTGCAAGGCAAGTATCCTTGATCTATTTTCCAAATCCTCGAGCTTAACTTGTAAGCGCTGGTTTTCTGAGGCAGCGGTTAAAGTCCTCAGTTTTAACGTGTCCACATCCGTTTGAAGGGAGTCGACCACTTTCTCCATATTGAGAACTCGATCTCGGATTTTAGCCAAGTCTTCCCTTATTAGGGATATATCGGTCTGCATTGACCCCAATTGGGTAGCCATCCCCTGCATTAAAGTACCGTTATTTTTTACGGCACACAGAATTTTTTCCAGAGCTAGGGGCTCGTTCTCACTTTCTGTGGGTAATAACAAACTTTCCTCCCCCTTCTCGGAGTCTGCTACTGATCGCCCATCCTCAGAAAATTCTTCTACTTGGGAAGCAGTCACATTTTTTTTTAAATTTACCCCTAGTTTCCCTTTAACGAGTCCCTTCTCAATTGGGGATTTCCAAAGTTGGTCGATTTTTCCCTCGGTGACCTTAACCCCTGACCTAGTTCCAGAGGAATCGACTGATCGCCGCTTCGGAGCCATTTTAAAGCTATTTGAGGACTTCTCTCCCCCTTTTTTTTTTTTAAGTTTTTTTTTTTTAATTTTTTTTTTTTTTTTCCCTCACTCGCTTCCCTCTTGTTTTTCCCTTAGTTATTCCCTTTGTTTTGTTTATCTTGTAATAATTTTTGAGTCTTTTTGGAACTTTTCTTTTCGGATCTTTTCCTCTGTTGTTATTTCTTTCTTCCTTTCTTTAGTATTTTTTATTTTATTTTTCTCTTTCCTTTCCTCTTCTTTAGTTATATATGTTTTTTTTAGGTTTCCTTCCCCCTTTTTCTCCTTTCTTCCCTCTCCTCTCTTCCTCTTTCCCTTTTTTTTTTTTTCCCTTTCCACTTTTATAAATTAGTCACTCTTTTTTTTTTCCCTTAGCCCGTCCTTAACCCTTTAATTTCTTTATATTTTCTCCCTTTCTTTCACTCCCCTTGCTTTGAATCAGTAGGGACAGGAGATTGCCATAGATCACACAGGGAGCAGGAGCAACACTGAAAGGGCAGGAGGGCAAAAGGGCAAGCGGAAAGCGGAGTAGATATCCCCAGACACACAGTCACAAAATGGTCGCACAGGGATAAAAACGTCTTACATGTCCGGCGTCTTCACCCACCAAAACGGGCAGAACGAGGGAGAAGGTCTGGAGAGCAGGAGAAGTGAAGAGAGCAGAAGGCACCAGGAACCCAGCGAGAGAGGACCCGGAGACACGGCCAAAGCAGCTGGAACAGCGTCGAAATCGGCAGGCAGGCAGATCGAGGGAAAAGGTCTGGAGGGAGAAGGTGGAGGAGAGAGCCTCACTGCAGCGCCGGAGAGCAGGAGAAGCGAAGGGACCAGGCACCAGGAACCCAGCGGGAGAGGACCAGGAGACACGACCAGGGCAGCTGAGGCAGCGTCAGATCAGCAGGTTGGTACTGGCGGGGATCGGGATCCACGAAGCCCTAGCAGCATCGCGGCGGCAGCACGCCACGGCAGGTGAACGAAGGGGGGGAGGAGGAGAGCCGGAGGAAGAGGAGGAGAGCGCGACGCCAGTCCCCAGCAAGGTACAAATTTTATTATTAAGATTCAAGTATTCATAGACATTTCTAACATTTCTATAGAACATATAATTATTAACATCTTTTTCGCCCTAAATCCCCTCTCTTCTGCGATGAGTCCTCTCTTCACCACCACCCCTCTGTAAAAAGACCGAGAAGAGGTGGGGAAGGATGAAGTGCAGCGAAAGCTCTAAGAACTTCAATCTCCCCAAATTCTAGTCCATTTTATATCAGTATTTCTTTGCTCATACAAGATATATTCATATCTCTTATTGGTATTCACCAAATTTAACCATATACTCCGAGTGGGGACATTTCACGAAAACCAGGATCGTGCTATCAGAAGTCTCGACAAAAACATTATCCTAATTAATAGATATTTTTATATTGCTGAGAGCCCACCCTGGCAAGGTCCGCCAGTCCCCGGTCCCCCTCAGCTCTGCACAGGACCAAAACATAAACAGGTAATCCGCCTAAGGAGCATCGCACCTAGGGCAGTTGGAATCATTCCTCATACCACATTTATTAAGCCAAGAAGGTATAACGTAGAACCAAAACGTGATTAAAATTATGTGAAACCAATTTTAAATCCAAAGTTACATTCTCTCGGTCATCTAGATAAATCATTGGGCAATCATTTTGCCAGGCCTTCTGACCGGGGGAACAAGTATCTCCAAATCGTGCCAAAATTAAATTTTTATACAGCTGAGAGATCTTCATCTTTTGGCCCAGATTCCCTATCCAATCATTAAATTGGGTAGACGTGTGTATTTCAAGTCTATTTTTTTTTTTAATACTCAAAAGTGCCGATCTTAACTGTAAATACCGAAACCATGATAGTTTCTGTTACTGTTCTCTTTGTGATAATTCCGTGAATGAAACAATATCCCCATTACCTACTACCTGTGTCATATACAAAATATTTAGTGTCTCCATAGTCTGAGAGCCATAGTTTTTTTATTTTTTGACCGATTGTCTTAGTCAGGGTCTCATTATTTGCGGAATGAGGTGACGGTTTGATTGATTCTATTTTGGGGTGCATCTGATTTTTTGATCGCTCGGTGTTGCACTTTATGTCATGTTGGTGACAAAAAATGGCTTTTTTTGGTACTGTTTTTATTTTATTTATTTTACGGTGTTCACCAGAGTGTTAGGTCATGTGATATTTTTATAGAGCTAGTTGTTATGGATACGGCAATACCTAATATGTATACTTTTTTATTTATCTTCCTTTAACACAATAATAACATTTTGAAGCAAAAAAAATCATATTTTAGTGTCTCCATTATTTGACAATTTTAGGTAGAGATCTATTTATCACCACATGTGATATTAAAGGCTGTAGTTTAATTCATTATATCATGTATTTCATCTTTACAACACTTTGTGTTATTCCATATCCAGTGTTACATATTAGTATTACATAGGGTCATATATAGGAGTCCCGACGTTTCGGTCAGTTGTGACCTTTATCAAGGGATCTTGAAGCTCAGCTTCACACAGATCCATGGGCCACAGATCCCTGGTCACGACTGACCGAAACGTCGGGACTCCTATATATGACCCTATGTAATACTAATATGTAACACTGGATATGGAATAACACAAAGTGTTGTAAAGATGAAATACATGATATAATGAATTAAAACTACAGCCTTTAATATCACAACGTGTGGTGAGCCATAGATCTCTACCTGAAATTGTCTTGATTCTCTATGAGCACCCACCCCATATAAGGTGTTCAGATCCCAAACCTATCTATCCATTGTCTGACAGTCATAGTTTTTTATTTTTTGACCGATTGTCCTAGGTAGGATCTAATTTTTAGCAGGATGAGGTGACTGTTTTATTGGTACCATTCTGTGGGACACACGCCTTTTTGATCGCTTGGTGTTAACACTTTTTGTGATGTAAGATGACAAAACTGGCTTTTTTTTTTACACAGTTTTTATTTTATTTTTTATGGTGTTTATCGGACAGAATGGATCATGTAATATATTTATAGAGCCGGCCATTACGGACGTGGCGATACATAATATGTTCATCCTTAGGTACATGGCAACCAGGACGCCTTTGTAAGCATCAGCAGCGAGATGTAAGAGAGAGGGAGCTCCCTCCCTCTTAACCGCATGGATTCCGCAGACAGCTGCTGACCGCGGCATCTATGGGGTTAAATGCCCCAGATCGGTGCCAGCATCGATCTGGGGCATTGCAGCAGAGTGTAAGCTGTAAGTTACAGCTAACACTCTCTGCTGATGGCAGCAGCTCTGTTCCTAAACCGCTGCCATTACAGACGGCAGCACAACGAGGAGCGGAGCAGAGGGGGGGGGCACAACGAGGAACGGAGGAGCAGAGGGGGCATCTGGGGGACATATGGCGGCATATATTTTATAATGAGCAGACAGGAGGTGGCATTTATTTAATATGTGGCACTGGGGGCACTTACTACATTTCCGGTTGCAATCTCCAGAGTGGAGATTGCAGCCTGAAATCGGCATTTTAACACTAGAGAGCTCTGCACAGACTAACCAATCGGAGCGATCCTCGGCAAGGTACCACTCCGATTGGTCCCTTGCAGAAATTCTGGGCTCTGGGCTGTCCGTGACAGCAACAGAGCAGGAAGAGAAACTTTAATCCAAGTACTTAGCAGCGCTTGGATTAAAGGACTGCCATGACGTCTATATACATGCTATCTGCACGGGGTATGAGCAGATAGGACGTAAATAGCCGTATGGCGGTCGTGAAGTGGTTAATGAATTTTGGGCCGAAGCCCATTCTGTAGAGCACTCTCCATAAGAACCCGTATTCAACTCTATCAAAAGCCTTAGACGTATCTATGGACAAGATGGATCGCGAGGCCCTTCCAGACACCTGTAGATTAGAAAAAAAAAACGGTGTAGATTGTAATGAGTCCCTTTATTAGGAATAAAGCCATTATGGTCTGGATGTATAATTGATATCATAACCTTAGATAGCCTGGTAGCAAGAATTTTGGAAAAGAGCTTAACATCTGTATTAAGGAGAGAGATAGGCAAAACAAAAGTTTGCCGCCCCCCTCCATGTGACCTCACAATGCCCCACCCATATGATCTGCCATATTAAAGTGGTTCTACAGTTTATTTAAACTGATCGCAGGGGTCCGACACCCGGGACCCTCGCCGATCAGCTGTTTGAGAAGGCAGCGGCGCTGGCAGTGACGTCACAATTAGTATCATTGGCCTGGGTGGGGCTAAGCTTCATTCAAGTGAACAGAGCTTAACCCCGCCAAGGCCAGTGATACTAGTCGTGACGTCACTGCGCCTGCGGTAAACAGCGAGAAGGCCGAGGTGCTACTACCAGTGCCGCCGCCTTCTCAAACAGCTGATCGGCAAGGGTCCCGGTGTCGGACCCCTGCCGATCAGATGCTGATGATCTATCCAGAGGATAGATCATCAGTTTAAATAAACTGCAGAACCCCTTTAACTAACAACAGTTCTCTCTCTCCCCCTCTTGTCATTCTGTTCCTTCCCGTGTCATTCTCTTTGTCCTTCTTGTCATTCTCTCCCCCGCCCCCCATGTCATTCTCTTCCCCCTCTTGTTATTCTCCCCCCCCCCCATGTCATTCTCTTTCCCCCCTTGTCATTCTCTCTCCCTTTCTTGTCATCCTCTCTCCCCCCCTCATGTCATTCTCTTTCCCATTCCCCCCTACCTCTCGTGTAGCGTGGCCGAGCCCTGTATGGTCCACGGGTACAGGAGCTTTAGTTTCCTGTACCCGAGCGGACTGACAGGAAGTGCACACTGTGTGCGAACTTCATGTCAGTCCGGCCGGGTACAGGAGACAGATGCTCCCTGTACCTGCGGACCATACAGGGCTCGGCCACGCTACAATGTGGGACTGACAGGAGGGAGCTCCTCTCCTCTTGCTGCGCCCGGGCGGTGCGCCCTCATGGACGCGCCAGCCTGAGCAGTGCTGCAGCCGCCAGAGGCTCAATATAGAGCGTTCGGGCGGCAGCAGCATAAGGCGGGGCCGGCGCTCCTAGCAGCGCCCCCTCCCAAGGGGCGCTCTACGCGGCTGCCTAGTCCGCTTATAGGACGCGCCGCCCTGAGCCTCTGTCATTGTTTCTGGAAGGGCTCACTCTTCTATTGAGTCAGAGAATGTTCTCCACAGCTGGGGAAGGACAACCTCCTTATATTTACGATAAAACTCATATGGGAGTCCATCCAGTCCAGGAGAGGAATTACCTGAACAGGCCTTGATTGCATCCTCTATCTCTTGAAGACATAAGTCCATCTCTAGACATTCTTTTTGAGTGTCCGTAAGAACTGGAAGGGAAATGGAATCCAAATTTGAGTCAATCACAGCCTCTGAGAGAACACTCTCTGATTTATATAATTCACAGAAATACTTTATAAATATTTCTATTATTCCCTCCTGATCTTCAACAATAATACCATCTGGCGCACGAATACTGTGAATCTCTTTCTCTGGATCCTGGCTAGCTATTACCCTAGCCAGCATCTTCCCAGGACGCCCTGCCTTAGAAAAATATTTCTGTCCTCTAAAGCAGTGTTTCCCAACCAGTGTGCCTCCAGCTGTTGCAAAACTACAACTCCCAGCATGCCAGGACAGCCTTTTGCTGTGCGGGCATGCTGGGAGTTGTAGTTTTGCAACAGCTGGAGGCACACTGGTTGGCAAACACTGATCTAAAGAATAACCTCTGTTGAGCTTTATCCAGAAGAAAGTCAGAAAAGGCCTGACTTGTCCTCGGCATAGCCTCCCTACCTTCCTCTGATTTTACCTTCGCATATCCAGCCATTCCGGCAGCGGCTGCTTCCTCTAGCTCTTTCTCCTTCATAGCATAACATTTACTCAATTTGCTATTGTACTAAAAAAGATCCCTCTCATAAATGCTTTAAACGCATCCCAGACATAATAAGATTTCGCTGAATCATAATTCCTATCCCAAAAAGAGGTAATCTCACTTTCTATCCGATTATGATGATCAATTATTAATAGCCAATGAGGATTCAATCTAAATGGGGGTTTTACTCTAAGATCATTACTGACCATACATAGCTCTATTAAAAAAGGAACACGATCCGAAACCGATCTGGCCTCATATTTCATCTGTTTATTACAATTCAGATAACCTTTATTTATCAGAGCCAGATCTATTCTAGACATCGAGCTTCCCGACTCACTAACACAGGAATAAACTCTTTTTCCTCTGAATAGGTATTCCCAGACATCCACAAGGCCCACCTCCTGGCAAAACCGAGCCAGCGGGGACCCCTGGGCTGGGGAGTACCTATTCCCTCTATAGAAATCCTGTCAACCTCAGGATTCATCACACAGTTGAAGTCCCCATTGACCATAATCGAACAATCAGGCCACTGATCCACAAAGACCATCAAGCAATTCGATACTTGCATCGAGAAGGGAGGGGGGATATAAATAAACGCCAAAATACATAACTTCCCATCAAGCCTACCATGAAGAAAAACATTCAAATCTCCCCTGCTTATCAATAGAGGATGCCAAGCATAAAACATGGATCTGTTTATGAATTAGTACTGTAACTCCTTTAGATTGGCTAGTATACTTGGAGTGATAAACCTGTGTAGCCCACCTCCCCCCAAGTCAGGGGATCGTGTCCTGAGTAAAATGGGTTTCTACCAGGCTAACAATATGCAGAAACCAATTTTCCAAAAATTCCTTCCCGACTCCAATCAGGCATCAGAATAACTCCCTGGATCAACGACCCATCTCTAGTAGCTGTAGCCTGTAATATTATTACACTCCAGAAATACATCCAGGCCCCTCTTGAACTCTTTTAGTGAACTCACCATCACCACCTCCTCAGGCAGAGAGTTCCATAGTCTCACTGCTCTCACAGTAAAGAATCCTTTTCTATGTTTGTGTAGAAACCTTCTTTCCTCCAGTCACAGAGGATGTCCCCTCGTCACAGTCACAGTCCTGGGGATAAATAGATGATGGGAGTTATCTCTGTACTGACTCCTGATATATTTGTACATAGTTATTAGATCTCCCCTCAGTCGTCTTTTTTCTAAGGTAAATAACCCTAATTTTGATAACCTTTCAGGGTACTGTAGTTGCCCCATTCCAGTTATTACTTTAGTTGCCCTCCTCTGAACCCTCTCCAGCTCTGCTATGTCTGCCTTGTTCACAGGAGCCCAGAACTGTACACAGTCCTCCATGTGTGGTCTGACTAGTGATGTGTAAAGTGGTAGGACTATGTTCTCATCACGGGCGTCTATGCCCCTTTTGATGAAACACATTATCTTATTGGCCTTGGCATAACAGATCGGGGCAAGGGGCTCACATATTGGGGGCACAGATTGGGGGCATAGAGCATATAGTACCTGAATTTAGGCTCTGATCTGCAGAGTGCAGATCAGAGCCTGAAACCGGCACTTTTACACTGCAGCAATCCAATTGCTTAGTCTGCACAGTAGATGAAATTTCACTTTATTGGCAGATTTTCCATTTTAATAAATTTTTTCCTGTAACACAGCAAGGGTTAACATCCAAACAAAACTCAATATCTATTACCCTGATTCTGCAGTTTACAGAAACATCCCACATGTGATGGTAAACTGCTGTAAGGGAACATGGCAGGGTGCAGAAGAGAAGGAGCATATATGGTTTCACAGGAATAATTTTAAGTTGCCATGTCACATTTGAAGCCCCCCTGATGTACCCCTAGAGTAGAAAATTCCTAAAAGTGACCCCATTTTGGAAACTACGGGATAAGGTGGCAGTTTTGTTAGTACCATTTTCTGAAAGGCATATTTTTTTATTTTTCTGCTGATCATCTTGTGTGGGGGCTGTTTTTTACGCTATTCACCTTAGGGGGTATATTATATGATATTTTTATAGAGCAGGTCCTTATGGATGCAGCGATGCATAATATGTCTAATTTTCTTTATTTTTTTAAGTTTTACACAATAAAAGCATTTATGAAAAAAGAAAAATCATATTTTAGTGTCTCCGTATTCTGAAAGCCATATTTATTTATTTTTTCGGGCTTGTGTTATGTAGGGTCTCATTTTTTGGCAAGATGAGGTGACGGTTTTATTAGAACTATTTTGGGGTAAATATGACTATTTGGTCACTTGGTATTACACTTTTTGTGACACTTTTTTTTTTTTTTTACAATTTTATAGGTTTTATTATGGGAAACTTTATTTGTTTAACTTTTTTTTTACCTTTTATGTTTGTCCCACTCAACTTCTGGGGAAGCTTCCACCCGGCAGTGTGTTATAAACAAAAGTGCCCTTGCCCTGCGCAATATAGCGCAGAGCAAAGGAGAGCATCTGAGCATGAACTGCTCCGATGCTCGTGTCAGGGGCTGGCTGGGTGAAAATGGGGTTTGTCCGGGTTCAGCTCTCAACCCGGACAACCCCTTAAAGTCACGGCTTCCAGGGAATCCTCCACTGGTTTAAGTCCCGGCCAGTGCGGTACATTTGGCGCTGGTCGTGAAGGGGTTAAAGCAAGTGGCCACCCTAAGTGTGTATAGATGGGCATTGGGTGCAGATAGAATAGAGGGGTGGCTTAGTTTAAAAAAGATTTACAGCGAAACGCGCAGTTATCCCTCAGCTCGGCCATTTTCAGCTCGGCACAGCCTGAATTTGCAGGAGCTGTCTCTAAAAATTATGGACAGTCTAAACCAAATTTGGGACAATTGGCACCTCTGTATGGTCCCCTGGTTATGCAGCAATATAGCTCCTGCTCCTGATTTCCTGCAGATTTGCTTTATCTGGGTAAGGCCTCTTTCACACTTGCATTCTGAGGATCCGGCAGGCACTTCCGTCCCGCCGGATCCGTCAGAACGCAAGTCGCCTGAAAGCATTAGAAGACTGATCAGGATCCTGATCAGTCTTCGAAATGCTTTGAGGTTACTATGGCAGCCAGGACGCTATTAAAGTCCTGGTTGCCATAGTAGTAGTGGGGAGCGGGGGAGCAGTATACTTACAGTCCGTGCGGCTCCCGGGGCGCTCCAGAATGACGTCAGAGCGCCCCATGCGCATGGATCACGTGATCCATGCGATCACGTAACCCATGCGTGTAGGGCGCCCTGACGTCACTCTGGAGCGCCCGGGCGCCGCACGGATGGTAAGTATACTGCTCCCCCGCTCCCCACTACACTTTACCATGGCAACCAGGACTTTAGCGTCCTGGCTGCCATGGTAACCATTGAGAAAAAGCTAAACGTCGGATCCGGCGATTCCAAAAAACGTTCCGGTCCTGAACTAAAGACATCCTGATGCATCCTGAACGGATTTCTCTCCATTCAGAATGCATGGGGATGATCCTGATCAGGATTTTTCCGGCATAGAGCGCCGAGGACGGAACTCTATGCCGGAAAAGAAAAACGCCAGTGTGAAAGGACCCTAACCTGAGTGATGAAACCCTTGTGGTTTACTGAAATGGCTGCCCTTTTGGGTATTAATAAGTTTCCAGGATATAACTGACAAGACACATTTCTGAAAGGAAGGCTCCACAAATATAGAGCTTTCCTTTAACCTCTTAGCGGTCACGAAGGGGCCTTAGGCTGGGCTACGACAGCCCAGTCTAAGTGCTGCACAGGTCAGAGTGCAGCAGAGAGCGGAGCTCGGCTCTCACATGCGCTCCTCCTCTACCAGCCTGGACTGTTTAACTCTTAACATGCCGTGGACAATTGCGCCTGCAGCATGTAAGTGGGAGCAGTATCAAATGAGATTGCGGGGTGCCGATGTGTATATATGCAGGCTGGGACCTAGCATAGGCCCCAAGCCTGCATCGAGTACATACCCAGTAGGTTGCACCTTTCTGGCACAGCCTGCTGGTCAATGTCAGTATAGCACTGACATTAAAATACAATGCCCTATATAGGAATAGTATATCGTATTTTAAAAGCGATCAAAAGATCGCCTTTTATAGTCCCCTTGTGGGACTATTAAATGGTTAAAAAAAAGTTTCACATTTTTTTCTTAAACACCATTCCAATTAAAAAAACATTACGCTTTTTTCTATTGAAAAAATTATTTTCAATGGACAAAATTGCACACGACTCGCACTACACGAATATCATGTAAATTATCTGGTACGGTGAACGCTGTAAAGGCAGAATTACTGCTTAGTCACCACCAAAAAAGTAATTAAAAGCGATCAAGAAGTGTTATGTACCCCAAATCGATAACAATGAAAACTACAAGTCGCCACGCAATAAATCAAGCCCTCACACAGCTCCACAGAAAGAAAAATAAAAAAGGTTATGGGCCTTGGGATGCGGTGAGGCAAAACATTTTCTTCTTTAAAAAAAAAGAAGTGTTTTATTGCGCAAAAGTAGGAAAACAGAGAAAAAACTCTATGTATTTGGTATTGCTGTAATTGTACTGCCATAATGTAAAGTTATCATGTTATTTATGTCGAAAAATGAATGCTGCCCAATTTATAACATAAAAACTCAGTTGCAGTATTGCTGCTTTTCCCATCTCCCTCCCAGAAAGAGTTAATAAAAGTAAATCAGTACCGTAAGTTATGTTTATCCACAAATGACTCATTTAAAAACCACAACTTTTCCAGAAAAAAAAACAAGCCCTCATACGGCTAAATAGAAAAAAAAAGGTGTAGCGCTTGAAAGGCCCAAAACAGACTGGTCACTAAGGGGTTAAGTTTTATCACTAGTCATTGGGGAGGGAGATTCTCATACATTTAAACGTATCACCACAACAGCCAATCAGATAACAGCTTTTAGATTTCTAAAACAAGCTGAAACATAAAAGCAGTCATGTGATTGGTCCTTACTGCCAACCACTGTACTGATTGGTTACTATGCACAATTCTTCTTTACCGATGGGTTCTATGGACAACTGGTTGTGACATTCTTGTAATCTGACATACACGTCATGTCTCTGACAAAGAAGTATATTAGCCAAATGACTTTATTATGTCACGTGACCACGTGACGCCAGAAAGTCCTTTAGCCGCTGCCCACACTCAACATGGCGTCTTCAGCCTGTCAGTGACGTCATTAATCCACGACGCGCAAACTCGTCCGCCAGGTGGCGCTGTTACGCCGTCAGTTTCATAACCTGCCAAGAACAGTGAGGGAAGCCGAGGAAGGTGAGGGTTGTAGTCTTTGTGTTCTGTCATGTGTGTGCACGGCTAGGGAGACTCTGTGAGAGTCAGAACTGCGCACGGCTCCAGTCTATATGGGGCGTGATAGCTGCTGTTGTAGTACCACAAGTCCCAGCATGCCTTCCAGGACTGGGCTGCTTTCTCTGGGCCGTGAGATTACAGACTAAGGTTATCTTCTGACAAAACTGTTAATTTTTGTGTAACTGCTACTCTCAACGTGGACCAACAGGGCTTACTGGGAGTTGTAATTGCACAGCAGCTGCAGAGCAGCACTTAAGGGGTCACTGCTAAGGTGCACTTCCCCTTTAAATAATGAGCCTCATAAAGGCTTATTCTATATAAAGATGTGATCAGTGATGGCGGCGGCTCCGATCGGATGCAGGTAAGACCAAAGGTCGGGAGAAAGTTCTGCACATTTGGGTAAACGCTGGATAACGATTACATAGGACTGGTGTGATGCGACATGGAGATTTGGGATAATGGGGATTGTAGTTCCACAGCATTTAAGTTACTATTGATCCATACGTCTGCAAGTGGAGACACTACAACTCCCAGCATGTCGATCACGAGGCTGGACATTGGACACTGACATTCCAAGGCTTCAGCTGTTCCCGGTCAGTATTAATACTCCCCTCATCTGATTGGCTGGAGCAGGGGGTGAGGCCTGGGAGGAGGAATCTGATTGGTGAAGGAGCCTGCCAAATTTGTATTTATATTTAAAGGGACAGGTAGCATCATGGGTGACACAAACAAGTCAGAATGCGATGGTCTGGAATATCTGATAATCCGGCATTGGTGGCAAGATAACAATGCAGAGCTGTCCTGAAAGTCTAAGCCCCTCCATAGCCCCCAGAACCAGCGCTGCATCACTAGGCAGTGCACAACTGGGACGATATTCGCCCAGTGCTGGATTATCAGATTACAGATAAATGGAAGTTTACTTCGTACTCCCTAAAATACTTAAATTGTGCGTCCGTTGTGGGTGGTTGATCTACAGGTCGATCCCGCGGGTTGTCCAGTGTCCTCTTTAAACTCGTATCCACCGTGGGGGTCCGGTTTATAGGATTATAGGACTCATCTGTACATCATATGGACTGCCTGATCACTTAGTAATTTATTTGCAGGGTCTTCATCGTCATGTCGCTGTCGGGCAGCCCCCTGCGTCTGTTCAGAGCTGTAACGCGTGGCTTCAGCATCACCGCAGCCCGGGCACAGGGCACCGCAGCCAGGCAGAGAGGTAAGTGACTGTCAGACCAACGGTTCCCTGCCCGAGTCTCCTGAGCTGCATATCTGATGGATGAGGGCAATACATTGCCTGCAGTTTTCTAATATTTAATTATATACTATTTTTAATATCTGTGCTTGTTGTCAGTAAATATGATTTTTTTTGGGGAGGGGTTCGTACAGACTTAATACTTCCTTTATCGCCAGTTTTGAGAATCATGTGTAAAGTAAACTCATCAGCAGCTGACATCTCTTTGCAGTTCTGCACTGACACGTTGTAACAACCTTTCAGCCTGGGCCGTTTACCTCTCGGAGGAATGGCTAGGCTCGAACCATTGAGAAAGAAGCCTCAGCTGCATGTGGATGTGGATTTTCTGCATCTGGATGTAAAAGATGTTTCTATTCACTGGCAGCAAGCAGAGATAATTCAGAAGCCAAGAATTTGAAAAACAAAGGAGGAGGGGGGAGAATTTATCATTCCCCATTTGCCAGTTTTCTGGTGTTAAAAGTTAGAAAACCATTTAAAAAAAAAAACATTTTTTGTCGCAACCAACATTCTTACGCTGTCCTCACCAGGCTTCCGAAAAAGGGTCGTGACAAGGGAGGGGGGCAGATACATTCATCCTTATTTAATAATGACTCCAAGCTGCCATAGATTCTAGTCGTGAGTAGAGACTGCGAAAGGAGCCATTTAATATATGATGAGGCCCTATCGAGACCGGCGTAGCTGACCCCGGAGCATAGTATATGTCAGTAAGGGTCCTTTCACACTGGCGTTTTTGTTTTCCGGCATAGAGTTCCGTCCTCGGCGCTCTATGCCGGAAAAATCCTGATCAGGATCATCCCCATGCATTCTGAATGGAGAGAAATCCGTTCAGGATGCATCAGGATGTCTTCAGTTCAGGACCGGAACATTTTTTGGACGCAGCAAATACCGCAGCATGCTGCGCTTTTTGTTCCGTCCAAAAATCCGGAACACTTGCCGCAAGGCCGGATCCGGAATTAATGCCCATTGAAAGGCATTAATCCGGGTCCAGCCTTAAGATAAACGTCGTTTTGGCGCATCGCCGGATCCGACGTTTAGCTTTTTCTCAATGGTTACCATGGCAGCCAGGACGCTAAAGTCCTGGTTGCCATGGTAAAATGTAGTGGGGAGCGGGGGAGCAGTATACTTATCATCCGTGCAGCTCCCGGGGCGCTCCAGAGTGACGTCAGGGCGCCCTACACGCATGGATCACTCTGACGTCATTCTGGTGCGCCCTGGGAGCCGCACGGACTGTAAGTATACCGCTCCCCCGCTCCTACTATGGCAACCAGGACTTTAATAGCGTCCTGGCTGCCATGGTAACCTGAAAGCATTTCGAAGACTGATCAGGATCCTGATCAGTCTTCTAATGCTTCAGGCGACTTGCGTTCTGACGGATCCGGCGGGACGGAAGTGCCTGCCGGATCCTCAGAACGCAAGTGTGAAAGGACCCTAAAGCTTAAAGGGGTTCTCCAGGACTTTACTATTGACCTACCTCAGGATAGGCCACCAATATCTGGGGGTGGACACCTGAAGTAGCTCTGGAGCCGGAATTTCATTGCTCCATCCATTGTGTAGTGAATGGAGCTGGTGCTACCCAAATCATGTGATGTGCGGGGTGTAGGACCCCTGGCGATCAGATAGTGATGGCCTATCCTGTATTAGAATCCTGGACAACCCTTTTAAAGGAGGAGGATATTTTGGGAAACCTCCTCCCACTTGGCCGGACCTGTAAAGGGAAGCCTGCTGCCCGCTCCTTCCCCTCCTGGCCTGCGATGCTCCGCTGTGCTCCGTCCCTTGCCGCTGCCTGCAGCCATTCACTGTCCGTGGCGGTGAATAGATCTTCATGTGACCATTTGTCATGACATAAGGGGAACCGGTCACCGCCACGGTGTCAAACTATATGTTTTCAGCGGAGCCTCCACACCCCCCATTCTTGCACAACCCCTTTAATGACATTAATATGTAATGCCTCTGAAATGTGAGCTACATAATCATGAGGGCTCTGATGGGGTTGTTATCTAGGGAAGGGGGGCAGCTGTGGTCTACCTCTGGCGTTGGGCCCTTGGACACAGAATGTTTGCCCGTCTGCTGATTCTAGCCCACAGACCAAGGCCTCATGCACACGACCGTATGTATTTTGCGGTCCGCAAAAAATACAGATGACGACCGTGTGCATTCCGTATTTTGCGGAACAGAACAGCCGGCCCTTCATAGAACAGTAGTATCCTTGTCCGTAATGCGGACAATATTAGGACATGTTCTATTTTTTTGCGGAACGGAAATATGGACATATGGAAGCAGAATGCACACAGAGTAACTTCCGTTTTTATGGCGGACCCTCTGAAGTGGATCAATCCATATACGGTCCGCAAATAAAAAAAAACGGAATGGACACAGAAAGAAAATATGTTCGTGTGCATGAGGCCCAATGCACACAGTCGGTGAGACGGCTGCATTTTCCAGCCTGACCGTGGATCATCTGACTGAATGTAATGCATTATAAGTAGAGATGAGCGAACTTTAAAAAAAAAGTTCGGCGTTCGGGTTGTGGTAATCGCCGCATCCCGTTATAGATTCCACTACCGCGGACTATCGCGGCATATGGAATCCATAAGGGGAGGCTGATCACATGACGGTGACGTCACCCCAGGTCCTTCGGCTGTTCAACAGTTCGGGTTGGTGGAAGCCGCCCCTTATGGATTCGATAGTCCACGGTAGTGGAATCCATAACGGGATGCGGCGATTACCACAACCCGAACGCCGAACTTTTTTTTAAAGTTCGCTCATCTCTAATTATAAGTGATCTGTGATGCTGTAGTTCACCTCTCTTCCACAAGGTGGCGGAATAGTTCTATCACCTTAATCGCCACAGAGGTTATGTCATGTGTGAATACAGCCTAATGCTGTACTAATTACCGCCGGAGCGGTCACATTACTGAGGCTGTGACTTGCAGTTGTATGTTCCCTATTACAGACCTCAAGACGCAGAATGAACAGAGATCTGCAAAGTGTAAGTCTTGTTTTACCATCTCATCGCTTAACCCTTACACTTCCCAGGACATATTGATTATTGCCAAGCCTAGAGAATAATGTCAAAAAGCATAAGAGCTTCTGTCAGCATGATCAACCCTAATAAACCTGGCCTATAGCCTGGTAGGGTTGACCATGCCTTATTTATCTTTGTAGGTTGCAGCGTTGTGGAGATATGAGGATTTTTATCTGTATGGAAATCAGGCAGTTGGAGCACCGAGGGGCCGGCATAGCTCATGGAGCACTGCTACCGCTACACCCCAGTTCTCAGTACACTCCCCCCTCCTCTGTGATTGACATGTACAATAGCCCAGTCTAAGGCTACCTAGACATGACCGTATGTGTTTTGCGGTCTGCAAATTGCGGATCCGCAAAAAAACGGATGATGTCCGAATCCATTGTAACAATGCCTATCCTTGTCCACACAACAGACAATAGGACATGTTCTATTTATTTTTTTTATTTTTTTGCGGGGCTACGGAACGGACATACAGATGCAATCGCACACGGTGTGCTGTATGCATTTTTTGCGGATCCATTGAAATGAATGGGTCCTCATCCAATCCGGAAAAAAAAACGGAACGGACATGGAAACAAAGTACTTTTGTGTGAATATAGCCTGATGGTGCCTGCGCTGTAATAGCCCTGACCCTGATGCGACAGCGAGCAGGTAAACACGGCGCGCGCCTTCTCTTCAAACAGCTGATCGGTGGGGGTTCCGGGTGTCGGACCCCCGCCGATCTGATATTGATGATCATTATTATCATTAGTGATATTCTCATTTATTGAGATGCGCCTGTTCCTTTTCATCCTCCCAGCAGCTGCACTCCTCCACCTCAGACACAGCAGAGGAGCGCCGCTGGCGGTACGATGGAAGGTATAGCATTCTCTCCTCTGCGCACAGTGCTCGCTCCCCTTTGCAGACATATAAGCCATGGCACATTCCTAGGGGAATGACTCCATATAACATATTTACACTGGACCACCAATGATTACTAGTGAGTCACAGCACCAACACCATTAGCCCTGTCAATCACAGAGTCGGGGGGATCGTACTGAGCACTAGGGGTGTAGATGTAGCAGTGCTCCAAGAGCTACGCCAGTCCCTCGGTGCTCCAACTGACTGATTTTCATAAAGATACAAGTAATGAGATCTCCACAATGCTGCAAGCTACAGAGAAAAGATACCATTTTCATCAGCATGATCAACCCTGTCGGTCAATATGCCTGCTTTAAAAGGGGCTCTTTAATTATCCTTATAAAGTCCTTTTTACATTTGTTTGTTACAATGAGAAGTTTTATTTCGCGGTGCTGTTTCTGTGTGGGGAGGGGGGAGCTGAAAACAAGAGCTAGAAGAAAAATATTCAGTTGCCCGGGGTCCACTGAATATTCAGTGGGAAAGGGGTCCGCAGCAAAAGAGTTAATGGGCTCGTCCACGGTATATAAAGCAAGATTCTGCAACTTCCTAATATACTTTGTGCATCAGTTATTCAACACTTCCAAAATTTCTGCTTGCTGTCAGTGACCGTAAACATTCTTGTTGTCCTTGCACAGGTGAGGTTTTGTTACAGTGTATTCGACAAAGATCAGGTATCAGCAACCTTCAGTACTCCAGCTGCTGTGAAACTACAACTCCCAGCATGCAAACATGCTCAGCTGTTCTTCTACATTCCACAGAAGTGAATTAAGCATTATGGGAGTTGTAGTTTCTGAACAGCCGGAGGTTACTGATCCCTGGTCTAGACAATCCTTAGTGAGGATTCAAAATCCCAGTATGCATAGTTGCTCTGCTCTTCTAAGAACTTACATAGAAATGAATGGAGCATGCTGGGAATTGTAGTTTCACAACAGCTGGGAGCTGAAGGTTGCTGATGCCTGCCCTAGGACAAGAAAGAGATTTGTCCTGTTGGTATGGTTACTTATCAGAGGATGGACTAGACCAGGCATCCTCAAACTGTGGCCCTCCAGCTGTTGCAAAACTACAACTCCCAGCATGCATGAACAGCCTACAGGTATCATCCTACAGCAGGGCATTGTGGGAGTTGTAGTTTTACAACAGCTGGAGGGCCGCAGTTTGAGGATGCCTGGACTAGACTGATACGCTGTACAAAACCCTCAGCTGTGAGCGGGGCTGGATGCAAACCTCTGATCCTATTCGCTGACAGGAAGCAGATATCTTTATAAGGACTCATGCACACGAACGTTTTTAACGGGCCGTATACAGAACCATTCATTTCAATGGGTCCGCAAAAATAAACTGAAGTGTTTCCGTGTGCATTCCGTTTCCGTATTTCCGTTTTTTCCGTTCCGTGCAAAGATAGAACATGTCCTATTATTGCCCGCAAATCGCGGTCCGTGGCTCCATTCAAGTCAATGGGTCCGCAAAAAAAACGGAAACACATACGGAAATGCATCCGTATGTCTTCCGTATCCGTTCCGTTTTTGCGGAACCATCTATTGAAAATGTTAAGCCCAGCCCAATTTTTTCTCTGTAATTACTGTATACTGTATATGCCATACGGAAAAACTGAACCAAAATGGAAACACAACGGATCACAAAAACGGAACAACAGATCCGTAAAAAACGGACCGCAAAACCATATGGCCGTGTGCAATAAGCCTGAAAGGAAATTACAGAAACACAAAGTATGGCCTCTTGCACACGACCGTATGGCTTTTTCAGTGTTTTGCGGTCCGTTTTTATCGGATCCGTTTTTCAGTTTTTTGTTTCCGTTGTGTTTTCGTTTCGGTTCCGTTGTTCCGTTCCGTTTTTCCATATGGCATATACAGTATACAGTAATTCCATAATTAAAATTGGGCTGGGCTTTAAATTTTCAATAGATTGTTCAACAAAAACGGAACGGATACGGAAGACATACAGATGCCTTTCCGTATGCTTTCCGTTTTTTTGCGGACCCATTGACTTGAATGGAGCCACTGACCGTGATTTGCGGACAAGAATAGGACATGGTCTATATTAAAACAGAACGGAAAAATGGAAACGGAAGGCATACGGAGACACTTCAGTATTTTTTGCAGACCCATTGAAGTGAATGGTTCAGTACACTGTCAGTATACTGAACTGAAAAAACTGCCAGTATACGGTCCGCAAAATACTGTCGTGTGCAAGAGGCCTATAGAAGAAGCTGCTAGCCTTATCATCATGCGGGTATTGATCTTCATGTGTCTGGATTTGTACCGCAGCCCAGGTGCAGTTTGATTGGCGCGATGCCCTCTGCCTGGACTCGCAGCTGACAGAGGACGAAATCATGATACGGGACAGCTTCCGCTCTTATTGCCAGGAGAGGCTCATGCCGCGGATTTTGATGGCGAACCGTCAGGAAGGTAGAACTGCTAGGTACCGATCCCCCTTCCCGCGGTGACGTCTTCCCGTTTCGTATAACTTCACCACAGTTCTTGTTTCTAGTGTTTGACCGGGAGATTATATCGGAGATGGGAGAATTGGGTGTCCTGGGATCCACCATTAAAGGTAACAGATCACACATTTGTCTATGTGACCAGGACAGTCTTTTCTGCAGCACATTGACTGTTACTTGCTGCTCCCTCCAGGTTACGGCTGTGCCGGGACATCGTATGTGGCGTACGGGCTGCTGGCCAGAGAAGTGGAGAGGGTGGACAGCAGTTATCGCTCCGTCATGAGCGTTCAGTCCTCGCTGGTAATGCATCCGATCTACGCGTACGGCACAGAGGAGCAGAAGCAAAAATATCTTCCTAGATTGGGTAATGGTGGGCTGGGTTCGTGAGGCGTTTTCTAGTAGTGCCCTACGGTGTGGGGGGCGGTCATGATGTAGTAGTGTGAGGTAGGTGGCCGTCATGATGTAGTAGTGTGTGTGAGGTGGGTGGTTGTCATGATGTAGTAGTGTGTGTGAGGTGGGTGGTTGTCATGATGTAGTAGTGTGTGTGAGGTGGGTGGTTGTCATGATGTAGTAGTGTGTGTGAGGTGGGTGGTTGTCATGATGTAGTAGTGTGTGTGAGGTGGGTGGTTGTCATGATGTAGTAGTGTGTGTGAGGTGGGTGGGTATTTGTTATGATGTAGTAGTGTGTGTGAGGTGGGTATTTGTTATGATGTAGTAGTGTGTGTGAGGTGGGTGGTTGTCATGATGTAGTAGTGTGTGTGAGGTGGGTGGTTGTTATAATGTAGTAGTGTGTGTGAGGTGGGTGGCTGTCATAATGTAGTAGTGTGTGTGAGGTGGGTGGTTGTCATGATGTAGTAGTGTGAGGTGGGTGGTTGTCATGATGTAGTAGTGTGCAGTGGGTGGTTGTCATGATGTAGTAGTGTGTGTGAGGTGGGTGGTTGTTATGATGTAGTAGTGTGTGTGAGGTGGGTGGTTGTCATGATGTAGTAGTGTGTGTGAGGTGGGTGGTTGTCATGATGTAGTAGTGTGTGTGAGGTGGGTGGTTGTCATGATGTAGTAGTGTGTGTGAGGTGGGTGGTTGTCATGATGTAGTAGTGTGTGTGAGGTGGGTGGTTGTTATAATGTAGTAGTGTGTGTGAGGTGGGTGGTTGTCATGATGTAGTAGTGTGTGTGAGGTGGGTGGCTGTCATGATGTAGTAGTGTGTGTGAGGTGGGTGGTTGTCATGATGTAGTAGTGTGCAGTGGGTGGTTGTCATAATGTAGTAGTGTGTGAGGTGGGTGGTTGTCATGATGTAGTGTGCAGTGGTGGTGCATGATGTAGTAGTGTGCAGTGGGTGGTTGTCATGATGTAGTAGTGTGTGTGAGGTGGGTGGTTGTTATAATGTAGTGGTGTGTGTGAGGTGGGTGGCTGTCATGATGTAGTAGTGTGTGTGAGGTGGGTGGTTGTCATGATGTAGTAGTGTGCAGTGGGTGGTTGTCATGATGTAGTAGTGTGTGTGAGGTGGGTGGTTGTCATGATGTAGTAGTGTGCAGTGGGTGGTTGTCATGATGTAGTAGTGTGTGTGAGGTGGGTGGTTGTCATGATGTAGTAGTGTGTGTGAGGTGGGTGGTTGTCATGATGTAGTAGTGTGTGTGAGGTGGGTGGTTGTCATGATGTAGTAGTGTGTGTGAGGTGGGTGGTTGTCATGATGTAGTAGTGTGTGTGAGGTGGGTGGTTGTCATGATGTAGTAGTGTGTGTGAGGTGGGTGGTTGTCATGATGTAGTAGTGTGTGTGAGGTGGGTGGTTGTCATGATGTAGTAGTGTGTGTGAGGTGGGTGGTTGTCATGATGTAGTAGTGTGTGTGAGGTGGGTGGTTGTCATGATTTAGTAAACCTCCTGCTTTGTGGATGACGGTCACGGTGTAGTAGCAGATCCTGTCTGAGAATGATTGTCATGAGGTAGTAGTCCCTGTGCTGAGGATGACTGTTAAGCCTCATTCATACGTCAGTGTTTTTGTCAGTGATTTCTATTAGTGATTTTGAGCCAAAACACAGAACAGGTGCAGATCTTTCCCTTTTAGCTCACAATCACTGATGGAAATCACTGACCAAAATATTGACGTGTTAATGGGGCTTTACAGTGTAGCAGTAGCCTTGCACTGAAGATGACTGTCACAGAGTATTACTGGTCCCTGTGGTCCAAATGACTGTCGTGGTGTAGTAGTATTCCTGCACTATGGATGACTGTCACGGTGTAGTAGTATTCCTGCACTATGGATGACTGTCACGGTGTAGTAGTATTCCTGCACTATGGATGACTGTCACGGTGTAGTAGTATTCCTGCACTATGGATGACTGTCGCAGTGTAGTAGTATTCCTGCACTATGGATGACTGTCACGGTGTAGTAGTATTCCTGCACTATGGATGACTGTCACGGTGTAGTAGTATTCCTGCACTATGGATGACTGTCACGGTGTAGTAGTATTCCTGCACTATGGATGACTGTCACAGTGTAGTAGTATTCCTGCACTATGGATGACTGTCGTGGTGTAGTAGTATTCCTGCACTATGGATGACTGTCACAGTGTAGTAGTATTGCTGCACTATGGATGACTGTCGTGGTGTAGTAGTATTCCTGCACTATGGATGACTGTCACAGTGTAGTAGTAGTATTCCTGCACTATGGATGACTGTCGTGGTGTAGTAGTATTCCTGCACTATGGATGACTGTCACAGGGTAGTAGATGTTTCCGGCACCGAGGATGACTTACATTGTAGTAGTAGAACCTACCTGAGAATGTTATTGTGTACAATTAGTCCCTGCTCTGAGGATGACTGTCACAGTGTAGTTGTAGTTCCTGTGCTGTGGATGACTGTCACGGTGTATTAGTGGTCGCTGCGGTACAGATGATGGTGTAGTAGTATTCCTGCATTGTAGGTCACTGTCACAGGGTAGTAGATGTTTCCGGCACTGAGGATGACTGTTACAGTGTAGAATGTTATTGTGTACAATTATCCCCCGCTCTGAGGATGACTGTCATGGTGTAGTAGTGTCTGTGCTGCTGTTGGGTGCTGTCCTGTGCAGTATTAGATGTTCCTCTTATATCCATTCAGCGAGAGGAGAGTTGCTCGGATGTTTCGGCCTCACAGAACCAAATCATGGCAGTGACCCATCTGGAATGGAAACCAGAGCTAGATACAATCCAAGCAGCAAAACCTACACACTTAATGGATCCAAGACCTGGTACGACCCTGTCTTCACAAACATCCCTGTTCTTTTTCATCAACATGTTTCTATTGCGTTACATTTTCTTAATTCTTTTAACCAGTCATGTAACAACACAAGAAAAAGAAAAAAACTGTAGGAGGTGGGGGGGAATAGTCAAGAGGCAGTCTCTGTTGCTTCATCACCTGTACAAACATCCCTGTTCTCTGGTTACTACTGGTAATCACGGCAATGAGGAGACGGAACGTCTTCAGATCCTTCCACCCTTTTCCCTCATCATTCTGCACTCAGTATTTTATAATAAGAAAGTCAGAACAGAATGTTAGAAATCTTTGCCAACTTATTGAACAGGAAAAACTAAAACCTTGCACTGACATAAGTATTCAGACCCTTTACTCGGGATGTAGATGAAGCCCCTTTGGCAGTGATTACAGCCTCCAGTCTTCTTGGGGATGATGCCACAAGGTTTCCACACCTGGATTTGGGGATCTTCTGCCATTCTTCTCTGCAGATCCTCTCAAGCTCTGTCAGGTTGGATGGGGACCATGAGTGGACAGCTTTTTTTTTCTTCTCAAGATGTTAGATTGGGTTCAGGCCAGGGCTCTGGTTGGATCACTCAAGGACATTCACAGTGTTGTTCCTAAGCTGCTCCTGTGTTGTCTTGGCCGTGTGCTTAGGGTCACTGTGTTGTTGGAAGATGAACCTTCAACGTAGTCTTGGGTCCAGAGCTCTCTGCATCAGGTTCTCTCATTAAGAATATCTCTGTACTGCGCTCCAATCAGCTTTCCCTCAACCCTGACCAGTCTGCCTGTCCCCCCAGCATGATGCTGCCACCACCATGCTTCACTGTAGGGATGGTACTGGGCAGGTGATGAGCAGTCTCCTCCAGAAGAGGCTTAAAATTGAGGACAAAAAGTTTAGTCTTGATTTCATCAGACCAGAGAATCTGTTTTCTCACAATCCAAGAGTCCTGTAGGTGCTTTTTTGCAAACTTTTTAGTTTTTTTTTTTTTTTACTGAGAAGAGGCTTTTTTTGGGCACTCTGTCATAAATCCCAGATTAGTGGAGTGCTGCAGTCATGGTTGACCTTCTGGAAGTTTCCCCCACACAGCACAAGCTCAGCCAGAGAGACCATTGGGTTCTTGGTCACTTCTCTTACCAAAGGCCTTCTTCTCGATTACTCCCCGAAAGTCTGGTGGGGCGGCCATCTCTAGTAAGTGTCTTAATTGTTCCAAACTTCTTCTATTTAAAAATTATGGAGGTCACTGTGATCTTAGGAGCTCTCAGTGCAGCAGACATTTTTTGTCCCCTTCTCCAGATCTCTGCCTCCACACAATCCTGTCTCTGAGCTCTACAGGCAGTTCTTTCCTCCTCATGGCTTGGTCTTTGCTCTGATATGTATTGTCAGCTGTGAGACCTTCTATAGACAGGGATGTGTCTTTCCAAATCATGTCCAGTCAATTGAATTTACCACAGGTGACTCCAATCAAGGTGTAGAACAACTCAAAAATGATCAAGAGAAATGGGAGGCCCCAGAGCTATAAGTCAAGTATCATAGCAAAGGGTCTGAATAGTGATGTCCAACTGAAATTTTAAAACTTTCTCATTATGGAGTATTGAGTGCAGAATGATGGAGGAAAACTTTTTTTATTTTAGCACAAGGCGGCTGCGTAACAAAATGTAAAAAGAGTGAAAGGGTCTGAAGACTTTCCGAATGCGCTGTAGTCCACCATGACATATCACATGATGCATGTAAACACTAGCAACAATGGTGAACACTAGTGAATATTAGAGGTGTACCAGTATGTAATGTTCGAGACCGTATATACCTTATATCCATAGGATCACCAACTCTCCAATCGCTGATCTATGTGTGGTTTGGGCTGTGTGTGAAGATGGCAGAGTCCGAGGTTTCCTGATAGAGAGAGGAACCAAAGGGCTGTCCACCCCAAAAATAGAAGGCAAATTCTCTCTACGGGCATCAGCCACTGGAATGATCTTAATGGAAGATGTGGAAATTCCAGAAGAAAACCTCCTCCCCAATGTGTCAGGCATGGGGGTGAGATATTACTCCATATAACCTCTCCTATTACTCCATATAACCTCCCTCTATATCTCCTCCTATTACTCCATATAACCTCCCTCTATATCTCCTCCTATTACTCCATATAACCTCTCCTATATCTCCTCCTATTACTCCATATAACCTCTCCTATACCTCCTCCTATTACTCCATATAACCTCTCCTATATCTCCTCCTATTACTCCATATAACCTCTCCTATATCTCCTCCTATTACTCCATATAACCTCTCCTATATCTACTCCTATTACTCCATATAACCTCTCCTATATCTCCTCCTATTACTCCATATAACCTCTCCTATATCTCCTCCTATTACTCCATATAACCTCTCCTATATCTACTCCTATTACTCCATATAACCTCTCCTATATCTCCTCCTATTACTCCATATAACCCCTCCTATATCTCATCCTATTACTCCATATAACCTCTCCTATATCTCCTCCTATTACTCCATATAACCTCTCCTATATCTCCTCCTATTACTCCATATAACCCCTCCTATATCTCATCCTATTACTCCATATAACCTCTCCTATATCTCCTCCTATTACTCCATATAACCTCTCCTATATCTCCTCCTATTACTCCATATAACCCCTCCTATATCTCCTCCTATTACTCCATATAACCTCTCCTATATCTCCTCCTATTACTCCATATAACCTCTCCTATATCTACTCCTATTACTCCATATATCCTCTCCTATATCTACTCCTATTACTCCATATATCCTCTCCTATATCTCCTCCTATTACTCCATATAACCTCTCCTATATCTCCTCCTATTACTCCATATATCCTCTCCTATATCTTCTCCTATTACTCCATATAACCTCTCCTATATCTCCTCCTATTACTCCATATAACCTCTCCTATATCTCCTCCTATTACTCCATATATCCTCTCCTATATCTTCTCCTATTACTCCATATAACCTCTCCTATATCTCCTCCTATTACTCCATATAACCTCTCCTATATCTCCTCCTATTACTCCATATAACCTCTCCTATATCTCCTCCTATTACTCCATATAACCTCTCCTATACCTCCTCCTATTACTCCATATAACCTCTCCTATATCTCCTCCTATTACTCCATATAACCTCTCCTATATTTCCTCCTATTACTCCATATAACCTCTCCTATATCTCCTCCTATTACTCCATATATCCTCTCCTATATCTCCTCCTATTACTCCATATAACCTCCCTCTATATCTCCTCCTATTACTCCATATATCCTCTCCTATATCTCCTCCTATTACTCCATATATCCTCTCCTATATCTCCTCCTATTACTCCATATAACCTCTCCTATATCTCCTCCTATTACTCCATATAACCTCTCCTATATCGCCTAGTATTACTAACCACTTATTATGAAAATGTACTTTTATTACTCTTTATATCGCATATTGTTTCATATCCCTCTTCCTCTCCAGGGACCCTTTGGTTGTCTCAATAATGCCCGTTATGGAATATCTTGGGGGGCACTGGGTGCGGCAGAGTTCTGCTTCCATTCAGCACGACAGTATACATTGGATAGGTATGTAATTTACTGGGGGCACATGATAACGCTCTCTGCCCTGTGTGAGATATTACTGTCATGGATACGTTTGCCAATAGAGCTGTCGCTGTAATACTGGGAGTTTGTGATCTGCCTGTCACATAGGACACCCTGGCTTGTGCTATGATATTCTTATTTTGATCTGACAGGATTCAGTTCGGTGTGCCACTTGCCAGAAACCAGCTTATACAGAAGAAGATGGCAGATATGCTGACAGAAATCACCATTGGCCTGCAGGCGTGTCTGCAACTTGGACGCCTTAAGGATGAGGACAAGTAGGTTCCAGGTTTCTTTGTTGTGGTTCTGTCCGCTATACACTGTAGATGTTTGCTTGCTCCATGAGATGTCACTGAGGTAGTTGCAACCCCCCCAAAAAAGAGATTCTTACCAGGGGGCCAGAAATCATTGTAGTATAAACCAGTGAATATATTTTGGAGCTTCTCTACCTTCCACCATCATTCAACGTGTATCTGCCACTAGACGGAGCTCATGGCAAATGGATTTTATACAGCATACCCTGATCTTATTGGGAGCTGTATAAATTTGTACACAGTGCGCTCCCCCTAGTGGTGGCAGCAGGTACCTACAATTTTGTCATTTAATATCCTAATGGTGAGAGGCACAGCCGGGAAACCAACTTTAGAAGGCATAGTAAATACTCTTCTCCTTATAACCTATTTGTAGAGCTTCTCCAGAAATGATCTCCCTGCTGAAGAGGAATTCGTGTGGAAAAGCGCTGGACATTGCCCGTCAGGCCCGGGATATGCTGGGAGGAAATGGGATTTCTGATGAATACCATATCATCAGACATGTCATGAACCTGGAGGCTGTAAACACGTATGAAGGTAGGTACCTAGCAGGACGCTTGTAGACACTGGAAGTCTATATAACTGTACGGGAGTCCAAAAATATCACATTGTAGAAATATGCTTAACCCCTCGGTGCCACGAGGTGAAGATTTATGGCACTGGTGCTATGTAGTTAATGGCGAGTGCTGTAAATGTATGGCATAGGAGCTGTACAAACACCATGCACAGTAGTATGTATTACAGCCTACACTCCGCTGCAGCGCCCAGGATCAGAGATGCCAATAGTTGGGACCTTCTCGGTTATCCCACTGATGCCCCTGTGACAGGACTGTGAAATGTCAATGGATTTCCCTGGCAAGTGGCTGCCTCAAGAGGGCCCTGTAGGTCCGACCTCTGCCTGTTAGGACCTGTCAGAGGAAGGGCCTAATAGTATGTCTCTCTGGGTATGATCACCAGTAACATGGATGTCTTTATCCTGCACAGTGAATGCTGGGAAAATGTTTTTATTGTGCAAAAATAGTAAAAGATAAAAGAACTATAGAACTTTATCTTTGTAATTATACATTATTTATACTGCACTGTGTATGCCCCAGAAAACAGTGGCACCATTTTTCCCCCTCAAAAAAATAATCGTTTTTCAGTACATTATATGTACCCCAAAATAGTGTCACGTAAAAATACAACCCTGCGCTGCAACCTTAAGGGCCTAAAGTGTTGATATTGAATACTGCTGCGACGGAGGGTTTGTTGGTGAGAAAAACCACACTGGCATTCAGTAAAGCCTCATTCACACGTCCCATCAGTAAGGCTACATGCACACAACAGTTGTTTTTTGCTGTCCACAAATCGGGATCCGCCAAAAAAACTGATGATTCATCACTTTTTTTTTTGGAGGATTCCTTTGTTTTCACAGATCCCTTGTAATAAATGCCTATTCTCGTCCGCAAATGAAAAAAAAGTCGGACAGACACTACTTTTTTTGCTGAAGGGACACACGGACAACGGACGCGGAACACAAACGGATGAACTGTCAGCATTTTTTTGCTGATCCATTGAAATGAATGGGTTCCTGTTCTATCCGCAAAAAAACTGAAACGGAAGCCGAGAAAAACAACTGTCGTGTGCATGTAGCCTAATTGTGAACCAAAACCACGACTGGAGCCTCCACAGACATCAGGTATAATGGAGAGATCTGCACCTGTTCTGTGTTTAGAACCGCACCTGGTTTTGGCTCAAAATCACTGACCGAACACTGACGTGTGACTGAGGCTTAATGGGATGGTAGGTGGGGATGGCGGGATTACTGGGCCAACACTGGTTGTCATAGATCAGTATGAGGGCCTGGGACCACGGTAAAGCAGGGACTTTTGTTTCCTAGAGAATTGTGGTAACATCCCAGCATTAGGCCTAATTCACACGTCCGTAGTGTGTTTTGCAGAAACACGGATCCGCAAAACACAGACTGCTGCAATGTGCATTCCGCGGACTGCACATTGCTGGCACTATATAAAGAATGCCTTTTCTTGTCCGCAATTGCGGACAGGAATAGGACATGTTCTATTTTTTTGCGGAAACACTGATGCGGACATCACATAGTGTGCTGTCCACATCCATTCCTGCCCCTTTGAAATGAATGGGTCTGCAACCCTTCCGCAAAATTGCGGATGGGATGCGGATCCATTTTGTGGACGTGTGAATTAGGCCTTACAGCCATGCAGACGCGTTGCTTACCAATAGGAAACACTGAGGTTGCAGCCCAGTAAGGCTTTATTATTACTGCCACTCAGGCCTGAACAGAAGTCGTCATGTGGATCTGGCTGCACAGGGGAGGTTATGAATCTTGTGATGTTACTAAATATTCCTGTTCTTTGCAGGCACTCATGACGTCCATGCCTTAATCCTGGGCCGAGCTATCACGGGGCTGCAGGCCTTCACCGTTAACAAGTAATGTGACTTCACTTCTGTACAGAACGATGCGATGCTGCCGCAGTTACTGAATGTCGCTTGGACCCGGATTCCTGTTATCAGATTTACACTCATCATTAGTCGATGTTAGAAAATTATATCACGTACTGCATCCCAAGCATTTGTCATGCTGCTATGTTTGTACACAGCAGAACACGTAGAGGCGGCCCATGGATGGTTGTCAGTTTTCCAGTATGGATTACAAAGCTATGTGTTCTGGGGTTATGTAAAAACTGATATGTCTGTTTATTGAGCATAAAGATTGTCAGAACAGACACAAAGCACTTTCTTACTGTAGAGAGTGAGATCTCCTTAAATAAAAAATCTCTAGTTTTGATTTAAACCCTGTGGGTTTTTGGTTCCTCTTTCTACAGCACATTTCTATAGATGTTCAGGGTGGACAATGAACCCCCCAAAGCTTTGTTTCCCACCAGACATCCACAGTATATCCGCACCGTAAATCTGCTTACAGATTCACCAACACCTTCCACGGAAATAGATGGGTTAAAAAAAACCTGTGTGCAATGTAAAATGAGGATATATTCTAAGTGTCACCGGTCATTCACAATTTACGGACCGAAAAACAAGTTCTGGAAATGTTTTTTTACAGTAAAAATGTATCTATGAAGTTATTACGCGAGACTTCGTGAAGTAATAACTTCGGCTCATCTGAGCCAATACATTCTAATACTGTACAGAGCGCTCGCCCCGTACAGTATTGGACCGAAGTTTTATGCAAATCGACTTTGGATGTTTCATCCGAAGTCGATTCGCTCATCCCTAATCATGATTTATGATGCTGTGAGTTCCTGCCTGCTGGTTTACTGTACCCACAGCTTTATCTGAGTGTAGTCCAGGTCCGCAGTCAGGCAGGAACTCATAGCATCATAAATCGTCATGATACTGTGCATTAGGTTCAGAGGAGCAGTGCTTGAGTTGGAAGATGAGGCTGTCATACGGAGGGTGCTTCTCAGACCTAACAAATTAAATATGCAGCCAAGTGAAAGGATTTATACAGTTTTAATTACACTGAAAACTTGTGGCCAAGAATTGCTACCCTTTAAAGATTCGGTATGGTATTACTAAGAGCACAAAGTACAGCAAAACGTTAAATAAATGTGTTTTTAGAAAAAACGTCATATTCCAGGAATTAAAAGACCCAAACCTGAAAGAACAATGTAACCTGCGTGATCTAGCTGTCGTGCTGGAAGCCCAGGTCTTTGTAGGCAGTAACCACAGTCTGGCAGATTTGCTTGAGCTCATCCTGCAGCTGGCCTATCCTGTCCATGATATCGGTAAGCTCCCGCAGCCTGACCTGTAGTTGTGTGTTGTTCTGTTCATACATCTGGTACATTCTTTCTTCAAGACACTGAGACAGTTCCGCCACCTGGGAGAGAAAAGGTGACAACTCGACAGACACTCAAGACCATCATAAGAAAGGTCTACGCTACTATTTGCCTGACCAAAAATAATAAACCCATTTTATTCTGATACGTATAAGGGTTTCGCTTTTGCCAGTAACACGTGACGGCTTTCTTCTGATTTTGCCAAATTAGAAAATGATCATGCCGCTTCTGTGCATCAATAAATGTCAGGAAATATAATATTGAGATGCAAATCGTGTTTTATAGAGCTTTTTTGGTGTTTGTAACAGCTGGTGGTAAAATCTCATTGCCACATGCTGTAAATCAAGGCAGAGGATGTTCTGTTCTGCTCTCTGATTGCTCCAGATACCTGCATACTGAAAGGATTTAATGCCGTTACTATAATGTGCTCAAAGCTGATCACATAAATATCCTGGGGAGGGAGAAAAAAGCTGATCTCTGCAAATTAATTGACAAGGCCAAAGAGGGCCTCCAACCATGAGTGGACAATTTAATGCTGCATTATCATCGCAGGAGGCATAAAGGATTTTGCTGCTTCAATTTTACCATCTTTTCATTCCAAAACTACGTTCATTTATAGATTGTAATTATAGCTTCATTTGTGCGAAGAGCAAAGAATTAGAAATTATGGCCGTGACCGGCTACAGAGAGCTGAATGTCCCATCATGCGTGTGTGGCCAGCACCATGGCGTCAGCAGGATCCAGCAGCAACGTGATGACTTACCTGTCTCCAAGTCTCCCATCCATTTCTACAAGCGCGATACTTTTTTTTTCAACTGGAACATAAGAGCCGGCAAAGGTGCAGAAATGTGTATGGTTGGCCTGTTTAAGGCTACATTCACACAAATGTATTTTTTGCTGTGTTCGACACGTTTTTTTCGGATAGGATGCAGACCCATTCATTTCAATGGGTCCATAAAAAATGCGGACAGCACACCATTTGCTATCCGCATCCATATGTCCGTTCCGTAGCACCACAAAAAAATAGAACATCTCCTATTCTTGTCCATCTTGTGGACAAGGATAGGCATTGTTACAATGGATCCACAAAAAAAACGGATGCCATACGGACGTTTTTTTTTTATTTATTTTTTTGGGGACCACACAACACGTACAGTTGTGTGAATGTAGCCTAAAGACACCCCATATGTATGGTGACCGTTGGGTTGGGGCTTTATGATGCAAGGTAATGGTGCTAACTATTGACCAACCGTGCCGCCCTTTTTCTTGTCTGATAGCTGTAGTCCAGCAATAACCTGCTTTCTGCACGTCCTACGGCAGCGCAGTCCGAATAGAGCTAAAGGGGTTGTTCAGCCTTTAATATTGATGACCTATCCGACACCCCCACTGATCAGCTGCTTGACGAGGAGGCGGCGCTCCATGTGAGCGCTGCGTCCTCTTCATTACACTGCCCTTCGTCTCGGCAGTGCAGTGTAATACAAGTACTTGCTCTATTCAATTGAACGGTGCGAATGCATGTAATTACATTACACCGCCACTCCACAGGAGACGAGACCTAGGGTAAAGACGAGGAAGCGGAGCTCGCATGGAGCACTGTCTCCTCATCTCTCAGCTGATCGGCCAGGCCCCCACTGATCAGCTATTGATAAACTGTCCTGACGATAGGTCATGAATATTATTGGATGGACAACCCCTTTAAGCCACCTACACAGGGACAGGTTAATAAGCAGTAATGATCAATTAACCAATCCCTATGGACCCTATAAAGCTGAGCAGGAGGAAGGAGCCAATGTATTTTATTTCTCTCTAGGGCATGATGGAGACAAGATCTTATAGCACAAAGAAATCACAAGATGCTGCCGGCTTACCCAGCTGTATACAGTGAGTGGTCTTTGACCATCGGCTCGAAGGTGCGGCAGGTGGCGCTTCCCCTGGCGTTTATTACATCGCATAATATAAAAAGGGGGATGGCACTCAATATATTAGTTCTGTATGGATGGTACTCAATATGTTAATTTTGTAAAGATAATTTAATTAGATAGTAAGTAGTTGGAATACAAATACACAATCGGCGTTAAAATATACAGTATACTCTTGTGTCCACTCTTTATAATGAAATAAGATAGAATAAATTATGCAATATCAATTATTTCATCATGTAATGTCTCAATTACTCGGATCCAGAGGTGCTTCCTGTAAAACGTATATAGGTAAAAATATATAGATAAAAAATGGATAAAAAAATGATGATAGTAATAGTCACTTCATTCAAGGAATTAATGATAATAAGGTTGGGAATAATAGTCACTTCCTGATAATAAGGTGATGATAATAATGTGATGATAATAATAGTCACTTCATTCAAGGAATTAATGTTCATCTCAGAGGTTATAACAATTGGTTTGCATATGATGGACCCTAAGGTCTGTACATTACCAATCCAGCAGTATAGTAGTGTGCCCGTTGATGCCTCCTCTGTTACAGGACCGTTGTCCTGTCTCTGTTTGTAGGACAGATAGATTGTGCGGCGTCCGCGTAGAGCGTCCTCTCACGCGGGAAGCGCCGTTTGCTGTAAGCGCTTGCAGTCCGGGCGTCACTTCCGGTGACGTCACCGTTGGCGTCCTCGTGTTTTTCTGGCAGGAAATTCGAACTCCTGACGTCTGTTCACTCTGTTGGCGATCTTTTACGGTTTATAGAGATCTTTCAATGGCAGACTTTTTCAGTTTACTAATCGAGTGACAGAATTCTTTTCTGTTAGAGGTTCAGCTGGAACCTCAGAGGTTATTCAATGCCCCAAACGCGTTTCGAAGCCTCTGCTCCTTCCTCAGTGGGTATGGATAACCTCTGGGTGTGATTCTCTTTATAAAGGTTACATAGGTGTGTCTTAATTTTGTTTGCCACCCCCTGTTTATTACATCGCGCCTCTTGCAGCACAGTATCCACCCCTTATACAGACACATCTCCAGCTCTCTCAAAGCCTTTCCGGGCTCCCTGACTGTATACCACCTCCCTTCTCTGAGAGTTAGCCTCCTATTAAGCCAGTCCAGTCTATGTGGCTTTCCTGAGCATGTGCAGTTAGGTAGAGGGGAGCCAGTGACACATGCATGCACGACGCGTCCGGCTTCGGTATGAACCAATGGTGTGCTCAGCCAACAAAGGGTGCCCTCTGCCAGTGGCGGATCCAGGGCCTGGTCTCGGGAGGGGCGCTTTCCCAGGCAATTGGAACTTATGGGGACCCCTTAAGCCACACCCACACACAGCCCCTCCCATATATCGCGCCCATACCTCTTACATCCAGTGACATCTCCTTTGATGTAGATGTTCTCTTTCCTCATCTTCTCCTTTCAGACGAGGCCACAATTTTTCTGACGTTTTCCGTCTCTGCAGTTTAACAAAAAATAAATCTTAGTTTACTACTTTTCCATCATCCTCCCATCTTCTGGACAAATCATCCTACTACCCCCAATACTGTGCCGCTGTGGTCCCCAATAGTGCCCCCAATATTAAGTGCCTCTCCCCCCCCCCATCATGTGGCAGTAACAACTGCCAAACCCCCATGTGCCAGTACCAAGTGCCAAACCCCACCATTTGCCAGTAGAAAGTGCCAAACCCCCCCCCCCATGTGCCAGTATGGAGTTCAAGTGCCAACCCCCCCATGTGCCAGTATAAAGTTCAAGTGCCAACCCCCATGTGCCAGTATCAAGTGTATCCCCCAGGTGCCAGTATCAAGTGCCAAACCCCCCATATGCCAGTATCAAGTGACTCCCCATCCTTATTTGCCAGTATCAAGTGCCAAACCCCCTCATTTGCCAGTAATAAAGCGCCAAACTGCTGCCCCCTCATTTGCCAGTATTAAGTGCCAACCCCGTGTGCCTGTATCAAGTGCAACTCCCCACCCCTATTTGCCTGTATCATGTGCCAACCCCCATGCCCATGTGCCAGTATCATGTGCCAAACTATCCCCCATGTGCCAGTAGTATCATGTGCCTGTATTATGTGCCAAACAATCCCCCCATGTGCCAGTATCATGTGCCAAACTATCCCCCCCATGTGCCAAACTGCCGACATCCCCCCCATGCCCCTTATGTGCCAGTGGGTCCGGTCTTTAAAAAAAAAAAAAAAACACAAAACAAGACACTTTTACTTACCTCCATCAGTCACAGCGATGCGATGCAGGCCTGTGTCCCGCGCTGTACAGCTCACAGGCGGCGCAATGACGTCATCGCGCCGCCTGCACCAATATTTGATAGGCTGCTGGCCTAGTGTCGGCAGCCTATCAGAGGAGCAGGGAAGGGGGACGCCTCTCCCTCCCTGCCCCACAGCACAGCCATCTGTATCACTGTCCTGAGGACGGCGATACAGATGACTATGGAGATGAACGCTTCCGCATTGGAAGCGTTCATCTCCCTGTGCCCTGCCCCCCACATTCTCGGGGGGGGGGACAATTTCCCCGTTGCCCCCCCCCCAGGATCCGCCAATGCCCTCTGCTTATACAGGTAAGTAAGGAAACCATCTCAGTGAGCTTATTAACAGCTGTACTTTGCTGCTGTATGCTTCCTGGTGTTGTGACAGTGATATGACGCTATAATCACCCAGCAAATTGCACCCTCTACTTACCCAGTAAGTAAGGCAGATATTATCGGTGCTTTTATCACAGCTGCGTCACTTCACTGCTCTACTGTTCTGCTGTGAGTTACCTGCCCCTCTTAGGGCTCGTTCACACGACCGTAAGTTTTTGCGGTCCGTTTTTAACAGATCGGTTTTTCTGTTTTTGGTTACAGTAGTGTTTCCACTCCGTTTTCGTATGGTTTCCGTTCGTGATCCATTTTCGGGGATCGCAAAAGGAAATGGAAGCATATAATAATGTTTTTACAGTAAGTACATTGAAAACTTGGGCTGGGCATAACATTTTCAATAGATGCTTCTGCAAAAACGGAACGGGTACGGAAGACATATGTATGCATTCCATTTTTTTTACAGCCCCATTTACTTGAATGGAGCCACAGAACGTGATTTGCGGCCAATAATAGGACATGACTCAAAATGTAGTGGAACGAAAATACGGAAAAGGAATGCATACAGAGTACATTCCGTTTTTTTTGCAGACCCATTGAAATGAATGGTTCCATATACGGACGGTATACTAAACGCAGAAAACAGCCCGTATACGGAACGCAAAAAACGTTCGTGTGAAGGAGCCCTAAGGCTGCTGTCCTCTGGGAGATGTCTCTGTTCTGGGTATGTTGTGGTCACCTCCAGTATTCTCATTTGCACCCGGATTCAGAGAATTCCTTCCAGGTGCCTTTTTCCCCAACGCCAACAGGAATCTGAGAGTAGAGACGCAATCCCAAAGTGGGCAAGTCATCTCTTTCCCCACCTTAAAGTGTCCTTTTACTATGACATGAAAGTGTTAGCTCTCCTATATTCATCATAAATGTAACACTGCGAGCCATATCTCATGTCAACTTCCTCCAAGACAATATACACTCCTTGGAACAGATGTCACTAGGGCCTACCTAAGGCTTTTCTTTAGATTAATCCATCAATCACCAAGAGCTGAAGGGTTGGCTTTAGTAATGCCACGAGCTGCTGTATGCAGAATTGCAGGCTGGACATTCTCATCGCAAAGGCCTCTACTTTTACCATAGAATATCTGAATAGGGTCTTCTGTCCCACCCACTTGAACGCTGCTTTGAAGTTCCCCTTTCGTGACTTTGCTGCCATAGGTCTAGGAAAATGAAAATGTATTTACCTGAAATTTTCATTTCCTGTAGTCCGCAGGCAGCACAACTTACCCTCCCTTTAATAAATGTACTATTGCTTTATAACAATACACTGGCTCATTCCTGCTCAGCTTTATAGGGTCCTTAGTGATTGGTTAGGCCTGTTTTACACTGGCGGTAATGGTTCCGTCAGGAGAACAGCCTGCCAGAACCGCAACTACCATGTGCACCCAGAAGTTTGTCCGGCCCATTCACTATATGCACTAAGTTTGTCCAGCTGCCTCTTGGCATATTTGCTGTGCAGCAGCTCGATCTCCATTGGTCCTCATTATAGTGAATGGGCCGGACAGACTTACGGCAGCGCACGGCTGCACAGGGTAGTTACGGATCCGGCAGGCTATTCCACTGCCGGAACCATTAACGTCAGTGTGAAACGGGCCTTAATCGATCATTACTGCTTAGTTGTACCTAGGGGGCTTACCCCCATTCATGACTGTGATGCCATAGGACTACAGGAAATGAAAATTTTAGGCAAATAAATGTTTGTTATTGCTTGTACATTCAACTCTCATGCAACTTTCACACATATGCTATTGCCATGCAACTGTAGCTATTGAAACTATAGCGTGATGAAAGGCTGTATATAGCCTTAAGCTCTGTTCATATTTACATTGTGCTTTCCATTATAAATACAGTCGTGTTTTGCACACCAAAGTGCACACAATGGAGGCGTTTTGAGGAAAGTCAACATTTTTGTAAGCCCTGCGCTTGCTAGGCAGCACAAAGATAAGTTTGTATTGTCGCCAGGCTACAGAAACCAAAGCAATGAGTACGTTTGCTGAATCCCCACTGCCCTGCACAGACATAGTCACCCACTATACTGCAGAAGGGTGTTATAGCTTTAGTATTATTTTTTCATGATACTGTTTGGAAGAGAGGCAGAAGGAGACTGACAGGAGCTAAAATCTGCCACTGATTCAGCAGCTGAAAACGGGGGTTTTCAGCTGCTAAATCCACAACTAAAACTCAGCAACCGTTTTCCCATTTACTTTAATGTTAAAGACTCCACCTTGTGCGCACAGTATACAATGGTAGAGGACTGTTCAGTAGCTGTCTGAAAAACAGTTCAGAAATGGCACGTTACTTCTTGGAAGCAGATTTGGTGGAGAAGTTCATAGAAATCAATGGGGAAGCAGAGAAACCTCAACCAAATACAAACCTCTACCAATTACAAATCTGCCACCAAAATGAAGAGTTTTCAGCTAGTAATCTGCCACTGATTTCTATGGCTGTGTGTAAGGCTGTCTCTCAGACCATGTAATTCATGGAACGTCTCGATCGCACACACGTGTTACCCAGTTACCTTGATGTTGAGGTTTGTGTTAAAGTTTTTCATCAGTGTTTGGTCCTTGATGCGCCCTTCGTTGATTTTATCAATTAGGCTTTGAGCACGTTTCTGCAGTGCCTCCACGTTTGCATCCAAGGCAGCAAAATAGTTAGAGGTCTTCCCTTCAGAGGTGCTGCTGGTTTTTGCTGCATTCGATCCAGGATTGGAAGAGGATGGACCTGACAGACTGGAAAACCAATGGACAATTCTTTACTGACTTGTTCCAATGTACTAAATATGAATAGAAAGGCACAAAGTTTGGAAGTTGCACACTGAGATATTATTTTCTTTCAGTCTTAGGCCTCTTGCACACGAACGTGTGCACCCCGTGCCCGTGCTGCGGCCCGCAATGCTCGGGCACCGGCTGCGGGGCAGCCGCAGCGGATCGCGGACCCATTCACTTGAATGGGTCCGCGATCTGCCCATTCCGCAAAAAGATAGGACATGTTCTATCTTTTGTGAGACGAAAATACTGAGCGGAACCCGGCGGAAGCACTCCGTAGTGCTTCCGTGGTGTTCCGATTCCGTCATTATACGCACCGTTCCGCATCTCGGTTTGCGGACCCATTGAAATGAATGGGTCCGCATCCGTGATCTCGGAATAATACCAGAATAGTGCCCGTGTATTGCGGATCCGCAAATGCGGTCTGCAATACGGGCACGGGGCGCACACGTTCGTGTGCAATAGGCCTTAGGGTACGGCCATGTGGCCGGGTTTCCTGATGTAGTAGATCATAAAAGGAGAGAACTTATAAAGAACAGATACGACTTCTCTTTTTTAAAAATCACTCCTGGTTTGGGTTTCAAAACTGCATCAGCAAAACTGTCCACGTTGTCTGAACCCCTACGCGCGTTGCTCACCTAGCATAGCTATGTGATCCATGTGACGCAGGGACCCAGTGACGTTATCGAGCAGCGCTCCTGCCGCCGCACGGAAGGTAAGTAGCTTCTCCCCCAGCTCCCCGCTGCTTTTCCATGGCAGCCGGGACTTTATTAGCGTCCTGGCTGCCATGGTTACCATTCTTTAAAGCTAAACGTCGGATCCGGCGATGCGCCGAAACGACGTTTAGCTTAAAGTCGGATCCGGAATAATGCTTTTCAATGGGCATTAATTCCGGGTCCGGCGTTACGGCATGTCTTCCGGATTTTTGGACGGAGACAAATCCGCAGCATGCTACCGTTTTGTCAACGTCCAAAAAAGTTCACATACTGAACGGAAGACACCCTGATGCATCCTGAACGGATTGCTCTCTATTCAGATCGCATTGGGATAAATCCTGATCAGTATGTTTCCGTCCTAGAGACCCGAGGACAGAACTCTAGGACGGAAAGCAAAAACGCTGATGTGAATGAGGCCTTACTCTTTTATAGAAAATATAAGGCGACTTCCACATCTGCGTTTTCCTTTCTGGTTTTGAGATTCCTCATAGGATCTCAGAACTGGAGGAGAACACTTCAGTGTTGTCTCCATTCATTGTCATGGGGACAAAACTGAACAAACCAGAACGGAGTGACCAAAATGCATTCTGTTCCATTTTGTTGCATTCCCATGCCGGGCAAGGCAAGCAGCGTTTTTGTGTACGGCATGGGAAACTGAACATGCCGGATCCAGCATCAAAAACCATGCAAGTCAATGGTGCTGGATCCATTTTTTTGAGACATGAAAAAAACGAATCTGACTTACAATGGTATTTAATGCCAGATCCGGCACGTTTATTTTCAATATAATACAACCGAATCTGTTCTGAACGGATGCAGCCGGTTGTATTATTCAACTGGATGACGGATCTCAAAACCGTTAAAAGCTCATTTTGTAATATACAGAAAGACCCCCCCCCCAGATTAACTGTATAAAAAAATATAAAATAATATATGGAGGTGTAATATAAATATGCAATTGTTATAGCAGGTAGACTCAAAAATCTGTACTCTTGGCTGTAGAATTTATTTTGATCAACTTTCAGAAAAGAAAAATACATCATTTTTTAAAATAATCTCCCTGCTATTTAATAAACTTTAATAATCTGTCAAGAAACTTTCCTACCCCCTCATTCAAAGATGTTTTAGGCTGAGCTGTGAGCCACTAATGCACCGCTGTCTTCGTCTCTTCATCAGATGTGAATCTTCATCCTCGTAGGGCCACATAATCCGCGGTCATTCGTCTTTCCAACACAATCTGTTCACATGCACGCTCAATGTTGTCATCAGCCGTGGACAGGCGTCCAGCTCTTTCATCATGGCTGACACTTCAGCAACCCTCCATTCATACACACGCCTTCATGACAGAACGTTTTCTTCATACCTTTCACAAAGTCGTCAATAAATATCGGCATCAGAAGAGAAGAGAAATCCCAGCAACAGTTGCTTCTGAAGAGAGTAGGTTTATTTCATCAAAGGAAATAATGCAATATTCATAGGACGCGTTTCGGCTCATCCAGCCTTTCACGCGCAACACACTAAAGAATCATGGGCTGTCTTTTTGGATTTTTAAATATCGGCATCAGACAGACCCTCAGACCACAAAAAATGAATCACTGCATGCTGCTCGTCTTTTGTATATATCACAAGTGGGGCGCCATTGCTTCTCGCACCGCACTTATAAATGAACTGATGTAACACATTCACACCTGAATAACTGGGACTCGGGAGATCATGATAAAAATGACGCTTTTATCTTTTCTGAAATGTTATTAGAATAAATTCTATAGCCAGAGTGTACATAATCTTTGACTCGCCTTGTATACGTGTTTATTCATGTTAGTCTACTTTCACACTCGCGTTTTGGCTTTCCGTTTGTGAGATCCGTCATGGGCTCTCAGAAGCCGTCCAAAATGGATCAGTTTTGCCCTAATGCATTCTGAATGGAAAAGGATCCGCTCAGAATGCATCAGTTTGCCTCCGTTTAGTCTCCATTCCACTCTGCTGTCCGCCTGACGAAGCGGAGCCAAACGGTCCTGACACACAATGTAAGTCAATGGGGACGGATCCGTTTTCTCTGACACAATCTGGTACAATAGAAAACGTATCCGTCCCCCATTGACTTTCAATGGTGTTCAAAACGGATCCGTCTTGGCTATAGAAGACATAATACAAACGGATCCGTTCACACGGATGCATGCGGTTGTATTATGGTAACGGAAGCGTTTTTGCAGATCCATGACAGATCCGCAAAAAATGCTAGTGTGAACGTCAAAGTAAAATAAGAGGAGCACTCAAACACCCTTAGTATATGGATTCATCAAACAAACTGACATTTTTATTACCAAAAATCCGTATTAAAAAAATGGATACAAAACATATAAAAAATATTATTTTATTTTTACTGAGTTTTTGTGTCCGGCATCGGGTGAGCCGTGAGGTGTGCACCTGGCCATATTGGTAACAGTAGGTAGAGCCACCACTTTCTACCGGACACTAGTGTGACCACATTTCCTAACTGCCATTCAGGGACACTTACCTTCACAAGTGCATTTCGTCAAACTTATACTTGAGACTGGCAAAAACACATCTGCCTGTGCATTTTTCATTATTTCTTAGTGCCATAGTGCCCCCATAATGTGCCAGTATAAAATACCCCTATATAGTGCCCCCAGTAAATGCCCCCATAGTGCTCCTCTCCCCCCTCCCTCCTAGTGCCCCCCATAATGTACCAGTATAAAATGCCCCAAATATAGTGCCCCAGTAGATGCCCTCAGTGTCCCCTATAATTTGTAAGCATAAAATACCCCTTCTCAGTCCCCCCATAGATGACCCCATAGTACTCCTCTCCCACCTTCCCCATAGTACCCACCATAATGTGTCCCAGTATAAAATGCCCCTATACAGAGCCCCCATATAAAATAACCGTTCTTTGTGGCCTCAGTAGATGCCCCTATAGTGCCCACTAATAATGTGCCAGTAAGAAGTGCCCCCAATGTGCCAGTAAGAAGGGCCCCCATAGATGTCCCCCAATAATGTGCCAGTAGCCAGAGCCCCCCCCTATTATGTGCCAGTAGCCTGAGCCCCCCATCATGTGCCAGTAGCCATAGGACCCCCCTCTATCATGTGCCAGTAGCCTGAGCCCCCCATCAACATGTGCCAGTAGCCATAGGACCCCCCTCTATCATGTGCCAGTAGCCTGAGCCCCCCATCAACATGTGCCAGTAGCCATAGGCCCCCCTATAAGTGCCAGACTGCCAGTAGCCATAGCCCCCCCAATAATGTGCCAGTAGCCATAGGGCCCCCACTAGAGAAAGGGGAAGGGAACACCTCTCTCTCCCCTGCTGCACAAGTGCACAGCCATCTGTATCGCTGTCCTGAGGACGGTGATACAGATGACTGGCGATGAGCAGCGGTCGATGGCGGCTCAGGTCATTCCCGGACACTGCATTGTCCCAGAATGAGGGTGACCGGGACCCGGGACAGACTCTCCAAATGCGGGACTGTCCTGGGCGATCCGGGACACGTGGTCACCCTACCTGATACACTAGTGTAAAAGTAGCCTAAGTTTTGAGCCACTATGCTAACATGTGACACAAGAATACGTGAACAAATGTGCACAACTTGTAGCCCTGTAACTTGGCCACAAGGTGGTGCTCTCGTATTACAAGTCTGGTATGTTTTTTTTCTTTTAATCGCAGATTTCTGTTGAACCTACTTTATGTTAAGGTGATCATTCACCTAAGGCCTCATGCACACGACCGTATGTGGTTTGCGGTCCGCAAACCGCAGAACTGCAAAACACGGAAGTTGCTCCGCGTTCTGTTCCACAATTTGCGGAGCGGAACGCAGCCCATTGTACAAATGCCTATTCTTGTCCGCAAAAGGACAAGAATAGGACATGCTCTATTTTTTTTGTGGGGCCACGGAATGGAGCAACGGATGTAGACAGCACACAGAGTGCTGTCCGCATCTTTTGCGGCCTCATTGAAGTGAATGTGTCCGCGCCTGAGCTGCAAAATATGCGGCTCGGACAAAAACAACGGTCGTGTGCATGAGGCCTAAGATAGCTGTTCCTCCCAACCCCCCATACACATGCTCAGCTAGTGCGGGTGGGAATAGGCCACTGCCAGACACCGCTACCGACAGCTTATCTCCCTTGAGAAGACAATAAACTGCCAGGTTGAAATACAACGTAGCTGATCCTTCTTTCCCCTGACATCTGCTGTCCGGGGAGAGTCAGGAACAGAGATGGGCGAATTTCATATTTTGAAATTCGTTTGCTCTTCGTTTGGTGGTAAAAGCAGAATTGCGTTATGGATTCCATTACCACGGACCATAACGCAATTCTATGACGGAATGCCTCTAGAGGCATTCCGTCATAAAAGAGATCAATGGGCTGCAAAATGGATCCTTCCCGTTTCTGTTTTGCAGGGGAGTCCTCTAAAGGCATTCCGTCATAGAATTGCGTTATGGTCCGGGGTAACAGAATCCATAACACAATTCTGCTTTTACCTCCAAACGAAGTGTGAACGAATTCATAACATGAAATTCGCTCATTCCTAGTCAGAACACCATCATATATATAAGATCGGGGATCAGAAACTTCTGGCACTCCAGCTGTTCTGAAACTAGAACTCCCAAACTCCTCCTTTTAATTCTATAGGGGTTACAAGAACACTTGAGTAAGTGTGCATGCTGGGAGTTGTAGTTTCACTGCTGCTGAAGTGCTGAGGGTTGCTGATCCCTGCATTACATAGTCAGTCTTGCCAAAATGGGCAGCATATATTTATGGCCACCTTAATTTAATTTAACAAAAAAATCGAACATGTCCCATGTATGCAACAAAAAAAAATTGCAATAATCTAACAATCCACAGACCCCTGACACATTGTGTGTGCCGGATACTCGTGTGCTCCTAAACTTAGCATTGCTGACAGAATTAAAGGGGTGTTCCCATCTGAGACAATGGGGGCATATTGCACAGAGTGGGGAAGGTGGTGACGACCATCAAGCACTCTGCACGTAGTTGTGAATAGGAGCGTACTGCACTTGCCATTCATTTCTATGGGACCAGCAGAAATAGCTGAAACACGGACATCGACGATGTGCGTTCTGCAATTTGCCATCAAGAATAGGACATGTTCTATTTTTTCCGGGAACGCGATTGCGGACCCGGAAGTGCGGATCCGCAATTGGGGACCCAGCTGGGACACTGTCTGTCCCCATTGAAATTAATGGGTCCGCAAATCCGTTCCGCAAAATGCGGAACAGAATTGCGGACGTGTGAATGGACCCTGAGATGTGTTTTTTCAGTTTGTTTTCTTGGAGACTCGATTGCAGCCATTTTTAAACACCAAACCTGCTGTAAGTCTATAGAACATACAGCATGTGTATATCAGTGGTGTTTCAAGAGGCAGCATGCTCTGGGTATATAATAACAGGACCCGTCTTACTGGGTCAGCCTCACTGGAAACAATACCGTATTTTCCGGCGTATAAGATGACTGGGCATATAAGACGACCCCCTACTTTTCCTGTTAAAATATGGGGTTTGAGCTATACTCGCCCGTATAAGACTACCCCTCTTCCAACGCACACCAAATAAAAATTGGGTGGGTCGGCTCTCCCTGCCTGCCCGGACCTCCCTGTCAGGGGCTGCTTCAGGAGCAGCTGGCTGGGATGCAGCGCACGGTGGCTCAGCTAGAGGGCGCCTGGACCGCTTCTCCAGTCCGGCTCGGAAGTAAAGAGAACCTTTCACTGGTCCAACGACATTATCTAACAATCGTTGTACCAGTGAAAGGTCCTCTTAAAGGGGTTCTTCACTTTGCTACAGCTGATGATTTATCCTCAGGATAGATCATTAGCATCTGAACAGCCGGGGTCTGACACCCGGGACCCCCGCCGATCAGCTGTTTGAGAAGGCAGCGTCGCTGCAGGAGCGCCGCGGCCTTCTCACTGTTTACCGCTGCTAGGGCCCCGCCCAGTGACGTCACAACTTGTATCAAGTGGTGTGGGCGGGGCTAAGCTCCATTGAGTGAACAGAGCTTAGCCCCGCCCACGCCACTTGATACAAGTCGTGACGTCACTGGGCGGGGAGCTAGCAGCGGCAAACAGTGAGAAGGCCGCGGCGCTGCTGCAGCGACGCTGCCTTCTCAAACAGCTGATCGGCGGGGGTCCCGGGTGTCAGACCCCGGCTGATCAGATGCTGATGATCTATCCTGAGGATAGATCATCAGTTGTAACAAAGTGGAGAACCCCTTTAAGATTCAGCAGGCAGTATACCGGCTTATAAAACAATACCGGGCGTATAAGAGAAGATTTTCATGAGTTAAGAAGTAGTCTTATACGCCAGAAAATACAGTAGTTGTCTAGATGAGTCGACATCTTTAGGCCTCGTTCACATATCCGATTTTCACTGACCTGTGCTTTGATCAACCCATTGACTTTAATGTGTGCGTTATATATCCGCATTTGTCACTGACCACCGATAGGAGATGCCTTTGAGATTAATTTTCAGCCGAGCAGTGTCCGTGGAATATGGATGACACACGGAGGGCAAAAAAAATACAGATCCTTCATGGACATCTTAACAGATGAAACGTGGATGGATTTTTACCAGACACGGAAATGTGAACTAGGCCTGAGGCTACAAACATATGGAATGATAATAGGGTCATCCATGTTCAGTGCTCACCTAGAGGAAGGCTGGCTGTTAGACGGACCAGCCCAGTCAGCTTTATCAGTACTTGGATTTACCGAATCTTCGCCTACTTCTCTGTGGTTCAGCTCTAAGTCAGCCATTACGTCACTGAAAGGAAGAAGGAAATCGAGAGATCTCCAGATTATAAAAATGTAAAAGAACTGGAGAATAACCGTTATATTACCATTTATGGCAACTTTTCTATTGGACTCTGATTTCTATTTTTATTGAAGCTAACTGGGCTCCGCATGAAGACGGCAGCTTCGTCTCGACTTCTTTAAAAACAGTCTTTAAAAATGTTGTTTTAAAAAGCAGGCAACCGAGCGAGTGTCTGCGATCAGCAACAACGTCGATTGCTGACAATTACCACTCAGATGGCATAGTCAGTTGTGACCATGGCATCTAAAGCGGCTATCCTCGGGAATGCTGTACTCCCGGCGCTTCAACAGCTTCCCAGTGCGGAGATCAGGGAAGCTTTGCTCCTATATAAGGGTACTTTCACACTAGCAGCATAGCTATCCGGCAGGCTGTTTCGGCGGGTGAACAGCCTGCCGGATCCGCCATGATGCAAGTACCTGCCGTGCTGCCGCTTCGTCCCCATTGACTATAATGGGGCGGGGGACGGAGCTACAGCGCAGCGCACGGCTGGAGATCGCCAGACTAAAAAGTCGGACCTGCAGTACTGCTCCGTAGCTCCTCCCCCCGCCGCATTATAGTCAATGGGGACGGAGCGGCAGCACGGCAGTGCACGGGTACTTGCGGCATGGCGGATCCGGCAGGCTGTTCACCCACCGGAACAGCCTGCCGGATAGCTATGCCACTAGTGTGAAAGTACCCTAAAAACCCTGTTCTTTCTGGAAAAAAACAAGGCTTTTATAGCCATTGTTCTTATGGAGCCCTGTATATATATATATATATATATATTCAAATCTTCCCATTTCCCCATAATTAAAATAAGCAATAAAAAAAAACTGAAAGTCACAGGCATCCCAAAACGCCCAAAAATGTATTTATCGCATACGGTGAGTGCTGTAATGGAAAAAAAATAATAAAAAGGTCCAATTTGCCATTTTCTTTGACGGTTCACTAAACAAAAAAAGACGGAATAAAAAGTGATCCAAATGACACTGTTAAGTGGTATAAATAAAAACTACAGATCGCCCCACACAAAGCCCTATAGACAAAACTATTAAAAAAAACATTATGGCAGGGATCTCAAGTCTCCCGGACGCCCGCATGTAAAACAATATATCCCGGAAATGGAGAGGCACTGGGGGGCTGATGAGAGGCACTGGGGGCTGATGAGAGGCACTGGGGGGCTGATGAGAGGCACTGGGGGCTGATGGAGAGGCACTGGGGGCTGATGAGAGGCGCTGGGGGCTGGTAGAGAGGCACTGGGGGCTGATGAGAGGCACTGGGGGGCTGATGAGAGGCACTGGGGGCTGATGGAGAGGCACTGGGGAGCTGATGGAGAGGCACTGGGGGCTGATGAGAGGCACTGGGGGCTGATGAGAGGCACTAGGGCTGATGGAGAGGCACTGGGGGGCTGATGGAGAGGCACTGGGGGCTGATGGAGAGGCACTGGGGGCTGATGAGAGGCCTGGGGAGCTGATGAGAGGCACTGGGGGCTGATGAGTGGCACTGGGGGCTGATGAGAGGCACTGGGGGCTGATGAGAGGCACTGGGGGCTGATGGAGAGGCAATGGGGGCTGATGGAGAGGCACTGGGGGCTGATGGAGAGGCACTGGGGGCTGATGAGAGGCACTGGGGGCTGATGGAGAGGCACTGGAGGCTGATGGAGAGGCACTGGGGGCTGATGGAGAGGCACTGGGGGCTGATGAGAGGCACTGGGGGCTGATGGAGAGGCACTTGGGGGCTGATGAGAGGCACTGGGGGCTGATGGAGAGGCACTGGGGGCTGATGAGAGGCACTGGGGGCTGATGAGAGGCACTGGGGGCTGATGAGAGGCACTGGGGGCTGATGGAGAGGCACTGGGGGCTGATGGAGAGGCACTGGGGGCTGATGAGAGGCACTGGGGGGCTGATGGAGAGGCACTGGGGGCTGATGAGAGGCACTGGGGTGCTGATGAGAGGCACTGGGGGGCTGATGAGAGGCACTGGAGGCTGATGAGAGGCACTGGGGGCTGATGGAGAGGCACTGGGGGGCTGATGGAGAGGCACTGGGGGGCTGATGGAGAAGAAGTGGGGGCTGATGCGAGGCACTGGGGGGCTAATGGAGAGGCACTGGGGGACTGATGAGAGGCACTGGGGGACTGATGAGAGGCACTGGGGGGCTGATGAATGTAATAAAAAATTTAAAAAAAAAAAAAAAAAAAAAACCTCCCTGAAATGAGAAGTGCACCTCCCTGAAATGAGTTTTCGCAGGTTGGGATGTCTGTTATGGGGGTCAGAATATGGCGAAGAAAAGAAAAAATATATTTTTTTCCAAAGTTCAGTATTAAAACACAAGAAAAAATATATAAATGTGGTATTGCCAGAATTCTACTGACCCGGAGAATGAAGGGAACTGGTCAGTTTTACTGCACAGGGAACACCATAAAACGGTAATGGAATTGCGTTTTTGTCTTTTTTTCCAATTCCATCCCATTTGTAATTTCTTTCCATTACAAAGTACAAAAACATAAATTGGTATTTGCACACAATAAATGACATCATGTGAACGCCAAAAAAGCAAATATATCTATCTAGCAGAATTGAGGTTTTTTTTGTCACCCCATTAAATGCTATATAAACATGTACCCCAAAATGATACTATTAAAATATACAACTCGTCTCAGAAAAAAAAACATAATCCCTCATACGCTGTGTGGATGTAAAATAAAACTATGGCTTTTGAAATGTGGAGGTCAAAAACATCTCCAAAATCATTTTCCGTCTACCTGCTGCCATATATAATGGCAAGCTCACCAGTATACTTCTTTTGGGGATCTGGGTCCCAAAACACTGGGCTATAATAATGTCTTAACGTATAATGATTAATTTACACTTTAATGTTTACAATGTTAAGTTTTTCTAAGTGTTTTCATTGTGTTCACATTCATATTGCACGTTTCTCTACACACTGACCACGTCACATTAATTATCCAAAATGTCGGCCAGTCATATTTTATGTACCTGGCCGGGTCTCCTCACAGATGCAAAAGGCGGGAAACTAGAAGGGGCGGGGCTTCCGCGGTATTCCAAACGGCTGGCGAGATTGGGCGTGGTCTGAACGCCGACAGGAACTCTGGCAGGCGGGAACCTTTGAGGGGCGTGGCTTCAACGTGCCTCAAAAGGGCCGCGTTTGCGGCCGAGGGGCGTGGTTTGGAGGCTTCTGTTTTAGGCGGGAAATTAATGTGAGGTTCCTCCTAGTGTTAAGAGAAAATACTTCACAAATGTAGTTGAGTTTCTGAAATGAGTTATAAAGTGTGACCAGCTCATGCAATACAATATGGAGGGAGTGAGCCTGTGAACTTATATTGTGTATATCAATAAAGAATGAAGTAAAAAGGGTGAACTTGTGATCTGTTTGACAGAGGAAAGGGTGTAAAAAAAACAAAAAAAAACTGGTTTTACACCTGTGTGTACTACTTATGCGATAAGCAAGTTTCAAAGGTTTATATAATAGGGGCAAGTGTATTTGTGGAGGACTTTCTTCCATAAGTGTTCCTTAAAGCCATAAATTAAATGGAGGTCATATGCCTGATAGGAACAGATCCTTAAAAGACTGCCTTATCAGGACAACTCCTCTAAAAACAGTCACTATGGCAACCAACTATCATGGCGGTCTGGCTTCTGGTCCAGTGGCGATCACTTGTTATCTCTAGGGATAACTTCATTTTGAGATGCAGCCACAAGGGGGAGATGTATTAGGAAAGAAAGTGCTGCCATGTTCACACAGCCTGTTTGTCACCAGTTATGTCGTATTTATTTGCATACGAAAAAGAGTCTATAAAAAGGGGGAGGCACTCCGCTAACACTGTACCACACGAAGACCTAAATCCACTGCACACCATACATTTATTCAAAGTACATAAAAATACATATATAAAATATAGCTAAATAAAAACATGGGCTGAATACATCATGGGTGCATATACCAAAGGGGTCTCACATACAGTTGTGTTCAAAATTATTCAACCCCCAATGCTGTGAAGGGTTTTAGGGAATTTAGTGTACATTTGTAATTGTGTTCAGAATGAAATCTTACAAGGACTTTTTAAAGAACCAAATGCAACTAAAATGACATCAATTGTTTTTGTAATACAGTATTAAATGTTTTTTTTGTGATTTCTTCATTGACACAATTATTCAACCCCTTAAAGACGACCGCTCTTAAGAACAGAGGTTCATTCAAGTGTTCTCGATCAGGTATTGAAAACACCGATGGATGTCAAGGAGCAGCAATCAAGCAGAATAAGCACCAATTAGGCAGATGTAAAATGACTGTGATACTCGGCTCCTTCTAGACATTTACTGGTGTGTTTACAGACATGGTGAAGTCAAGAGAATGGTCCAGGAAGACAAGAGAAGAGGTGATTTCTCTTCACAGGAAGGGCAATGGCTATAAGAAGATTGCAAAGATGTTAAACTTACCAAGAGACACCATAGGAAGCATCATTCGCAAATTCAAGGCAAAGGGCACTGTTGAAACGCTACCTGGTCGTGGCAGAAAGAAGATGCTGACTTCGACTGCTGTGCGCTACCTGAAGCATAGAGTGGAGAAAAGTCCCCGTGTGACTGCTGAGGAACTGAAAAAAGATTTGTCAGATGCGGGTACTGAAGTTTCAGCTCAGACAATAAGGCGCACACTGCGTAATGAAGGCCTCCATGCCAGAACGCCCAGGCGCACCCCCTTGCTGTCTCCAAAGAATAAGAAGAGTCGACTGCAGTATGCCAAAAGTCATGTGGACAAACCACAAAAGTCTTGGGATAGTGTTCTGTGGACTGATGAAACAAAATTAGAACTGTTTGGGCCCATGGATCAACGCTATGTTTGGAGGAGGAAGAACAAGGCCTATGAAGAAAAAGAACACCTTGCCTACTGTGAAGCATGGCGGGGGTCAATCATGCTTTGGGGCTGTTTTGCTTCTACAGGTACAGGGAAGCTTCAGCGTGTGCAAGGTACCATGAATTCTCTTCAGTACCAGGAGATATTGGATGAAAATGTGATGCAGTCCGTCACAAACCTGAGGCTTGGGAGACGTTGGACCTTTCAACAGGACAATGATCCCAAGCATACCTCCAAGTCCACTAGAGCATGATTGCAGATTAAAGGCTGGAACATTTTGAAGTGGCCATCGCAGTCACCAGACTTAAATCCGATTGAGAACCTCTGGTGGGACTTAAAGAAAGCAGTTGCAGCGCGCAAGCCTAAGAATGTGACTGAACTGGAGGCTTTTGCCCATGAAGAATGGGCGAAGATACCCGTAGATCGCTGCAAGACACTTGTGTCAAGCTATGCTTCACGTTTAAAAGCTGTTATAACTGGAAAAGGATGTTGTACTAAGTACTAAGATTGAATGTCACTTGGGGTTGAATAAAACTGATAATGATGTGAGCACAGAAAAGACATTTGTGGTTATTTCATTATAAATGTTATGTTATATTTGTCTGACTTACAAGTGCCTCTTTGATTTAATTGTAAACAAGATGACTGAAATGATCAAAATCAATGTCAAACTGGCCAAAACACTCAATTTCAGTGGGGGTTGAATAATTTTGAACACAACTGTAGGTCTTCCAAAGTTCCCTTTGAATATCCAGCACTAACGTCCCTCTATGTAGGTATAAATTGTCCCGAAAACTTTGAGCTCCTTATTATAGAGAAGTGTCTCTGTATGTAATTATTCAATAGCTGGTAAGGTGTTCACTGAGAAACGTTCCTCCATATAAGGGTCCATTCACACGTCCGCAATTCCATTTCGCATTTTGCGGAACGGAATTGCGGACCCATTAGTTTCAATGGGGACAGACGATGTCCCAGCCGGGTCCGCAATTGCGGATCCGCACTTCCGGGTCCGCAATTGCGTTCCCGAAAAAAATAGAACATGTCCTATTCTTGTCCGCAATTGCGGACAAGAAAAGGCATTTTCTATGAGAGTGCCGGCGATGTGCGGTCCGCAAATTGCGGAACGCACATCGCCGATGTCCGTGTTTTGCGGATCCGTGGATCCGCAAAACACAACGGACGTGTGAATGGACCCTAAAGGAGACCTTTTCATTATTTTCGTATTTAATGGAATTGTATCCACAGTATTTTCATGTATATCACATGTAATGACGAGGAGGTGTTTTTACATTACCACTTGTGGACATCTCCTAGAGCGGTCTTCTCCTTCCTCGTTACCACCGCAGTATGATCTGCCAGGACCTGTCGTGGCGTCCCACATGGTCACTATTGTCATCCAGTGGCGTCTCACGTGACGGTGGCAGAAGCGTCCGATTGGCTGACAGTCTGTTTGTATCTGGCGCTATTACGCGGGGTAGTTAGCAGAGTGTTAGCAGAGTGTCTCCCTCTTTTTATAGACTCTTTTTCATATGCACAATACGGTACAGGGGTGAACCGGGGGTAGTGCACCACGGTCAGATTTGGAAGTTTGGGTGGAGCCGCTGTACCAACACAGTTATGTCGTATTTGACCGCTACTTTCTCTATAAAAACAACGGAAACTACAGCAGAGCCTTGATGGACCACTTTATAAATCACAAACTGCATCTGGTGTCATTAAGACCACGGCAAAGTTTCATGGCTTATCATTAAAAATAAGCCATAGTACAGATGTGAACAGAGATTATTGCATACGTGGACCTTTACCTGAGCGGGGGATGGCGGCATGGTTTGCACTGTGTATATGTGCACTGTACACTGTAAACAGATGCAATATGGCATTTTTTTTTTAGTTCATGGGATTCTTCAAACAATGGCCCAAGTTTACTAAGGCGGGATCACCCATAATGCCATGCATGCAGCCAGCCAGCCCTATAAATACCCTCAGCCATCTTGGATTCTGCCATTTCCCAGTGTACTCAGTGCAGGGAGAGACGTCAGCAGGCGCTAGGGACAGTGTTAGAAAAAACATAATTGTGCTAAAAAAACGATTTACAAGTGCAGGGAAAGATAACTCAAGGTGTAAGGAAAGGATAGGGAGGAATCATTCCACAGCATTTATATTGAACAGGGTTCAGTAGGGGAGGTTACAGCCTGGGTAATAGGAACAATCCTATTACACCTTGCTGTACTGACTGCGGATCCAAATTGCCATTATACAGCTCTGTAATTCCAGCAAACCGTTCTTGTTATTGGGGTGCAAGTGCTGTTTGATACAACCATTAACAGGGTTTATTACAAGGAAATATTTCGACGTCTTTTTTGCCCTTGTGCGGTGCAGTTATTTGTTCTGAAGCATCTTTTGACTTGTATTAGTGGGAAAAAAGGGCTTATTGGTCGTTGTGTGGTGAAGTGAGAAAATGACAGCCCTTTTTGTCGTGTATTAGTGGCAAAAGTAAAATATATTTGCCGATCAGCGGTGCAGTTATGCGTTCTAAAGCCGTTTGTGGCATGTATTAATGGAAAAAGAAAATATATATTTGACGATCAGCGGTGCAGTTTTGTGTTCTAAAGCCGTTTGTGGAGTATATTAGTGGAAAAAGAAAAAATATATTTGCCGTTCAGCGGTGCAGTTATATTTTTTAAAGCCTTTTGTGTCGTATATAAGTGGAAAAAATATATATTATATATTTGCTGTTCAGCGGTGCAGTTATATATTCTAAAGCCCTTTTTGGTGTGTATTAGTTGCAAAAAAATATATATATTTGCCGTTCAGTGGATATGTTCTAAAGCCCTTTTTGGCGTGTATTAGTGGGGAAAAAGAAAAAGGGCTTGTTAGCTGTTGTGTGAGAAAATTACAGCCCTTTTTGGTGTGTATTAGTATATTAGCAACAAGAAGAGTTTGCCCTGGAAAAGCTGTCCTGCCAGGCCAGTAGTGTGGCATCAGAGCGGGTGTTTAGTGCGGCAGGGGCCATAGTTACCCTAAAAAAAACTCGCCTCTCCGCCCAAAATGTGGAGAGACTGACCTTTGTCAAGATGAATCAGGTGTGGATCAGCCAGGATTTCCACCCACCAATGCCTGATGCATCAGACTAGACCAGTGGTGGCGAACCTATGGCACAGGTGCCAGAGGCGGCATTCAGAGCCCTCTCTGTGGGCACCCGCACCCTGGAAAAAAATCTATGGTGTACCAATATGCTTTAGACTTTTCCTGCCATTCATCAGTGCAGGGCGCACTATGAACAGCACAGGCAGCGCACTAAATGTAGGCAGGATAATAAAGTACATGGAAGATATACTATATTGGACTGGAGTATTTAGGTTAATTTGCCGTGTTGGCACTTTGCTATAATTAAGTGGGGTTTAGATTGCAGTTTGGGCACTCGGTCTGTAAAAGGTTCACCATCACTGGACTAGATCATCCATGGTGCGACACCAACACTTTGACAAAAGAGACCGGTTTCTTTTGGCTACCTGCCTCAGCTACTATTCTGATACTGTCACCCGCCTGATGCCACACATCTGATGCCAAGTGCTCCTTCTTTCACCCACCATCTTCAGCTGGTACTTGTATTGCCACCCACCTCCCCACTCTGTCACCTTGCCACTCTGTGGTCTCCTGATGCCGCCACCCACCGCCCCACTCTGTCACCTTGCCACTCTGTGGTCTCCTGATGCTGCCGCCACCTCCACACTTTGCCACCTTGCCACTCTGTGGTCTCCTGATGCTGTTGCCACCTCCATACTATGTCACCTTCAGGCTCAGACTGGCCCACAGGGGTACGGGGGAATCCCCCGGTGGGCCCCTGAGCAAGGTGGGCCCCTAGTCTCCCACCCCTTACACAAGTGGCACATAAAACATTAGATTTACTGCACTAAATACATATATTCAATGTACATCACCTCAACCAGCCTATGTTCATACAAAAAAACCTGTTAAATTATTTATTATATTTGACTGTATCCATACGGTGGGCCCCCAAAATAAATTTTACTGGTGGGCACTTGGTACCCCAGTCCGACACTGGTCACCTTGCCACTCTGTGGTCTCCTGATGCTGCCGCCACCTCCACACCCTGTCATTGTGCCACTCTGTGTCCTCTTTATACTGCTGCCACCTCCACATTCTGTCATTGTACCGCTTTGTGGCCTCCTGATGCTGCGTCCACCTCCACACTGTCACTGTGACACTCTGTGGTCTCCTAAGTCTCGTGTCATATCTGTTTTGGATGCACTCCAGTTTTTTTTGGCATTAGCAAAACTGATGGATTACTGACCAAATGCTGACCAAGTGAAGGCGGATGCTCAACAGACAGGATCCGTTTTTTGGGGGTTATTGTTCTGACGGATCAGAGGAAGGGCAAAATAATCAGTGACGTCAACACAAACTTACTGCTGACACCCTCTCCACTCTGTCAGGGGGGCTCTAGTTGGATAAGCGTTTAATAAAACAGGTTCTGTAGACATCTATGTGGAATCAGCTGCCGGCGGTGTAAAAGGAGTGCGCTTCTTCTTGACGCTAACATCGACCTGTAAGGCTGAGTTCATACTTGAGTTATTTGTCAGTTTTGGCCCCGTGACTGCCCAAATAAGTGAAGTGTGCAGTGATTCAAAGAGCGACGCCTGTCATCTACATGTCATACTGACTCACAGTATTATTTCACTACCACAGCAGACTCCCTATGCATGTTACTGCAAGGCAAAACGGAAATAGCCGTTTTTTAACAATACATTTGGATCGAACAGAATTTTTCCCAAGAAATTTGGCGAAACCGGCAAATCTAATTTTTGAAAAATTTGTTCATCTCCAGTTGCTATTGGCAGCTACGTCAGTTCCACTTTACACCGGTGTGATAAATATTCCTGGTAATCTCCCAGATGCCATGGTCAATTGTGACCACAGCATCTGAGGCAACGCTCCTGGGGCTTAAATGGCTCTTCCACGTAGAGATTGGGGAAGCCATTTGTTCTCTGTGATAGCTTCGGGTATTAGGAGGTTACTACAGCAGTACATTTCTATGGAGCTCTGCCTGTAACAGGGTTCCATAGGAACGTACGGAATCCCCCATAGACTGCAATAGTAAATCATTGCAGTCTATGGGAGAAGTGATCTCATGATCGCATGTTCAATTCTCCTAGGTGAACCTTTAAATAGTATAAAAAATAGAAGAAGAAAAAAATTGTACAATATAAAAAATGTAAAAATAAAATAAAGAAATTCAAAGCACTCTCCTTTCCCCATAATAAAAAATAAAATAATTTGCATTGCTACATCCCAATATGCCCATACTATTAAAATCTAAATGTTTCCATACAGTAAACTCCGTAATTAAAAAAGAAATAAAAATGACCGACTCGCTGTTTTTTCGTTGCTTTACCTTCCCAAAAAATAGAATAAAATATGATTAAAGGTCACACATACTCCAGAATGGTATTAATAAGGAAAAACAGATCGCCCCACAAAAAATAAGCCATCACACAGCTACATAGATGTAATATATAAAAAAAAAAGTTATAGACGTCAAAATATAACAATGCCCAGAGAATGAAGGGAACAGGTCAGTTTTAATATAATCAGTATATAAGGAATGAGTAGGCACACGGACTATGGTAGCATGCAGAATTTAATCACCAAATCAGTCACAACCACTAAAATTTCTCATAATTGAGAGTATACTATAAAATTCATAAAATACCCATAAAACAAATGTCCCAATATGCCCATATACAGTAGTTCTGGGCTATATCCTCCAATCCAGTGACTCTTAAAAATCCAGTATTCCAATTAGGGACGGACTTCCCGCACTGTTAGACTTTCTGTATGCTATTTTATAGTAAATGCAATAATAATTGTAAGTCCAGTCTTTCAAATTGGAAGGATGAACTTTATAATATAATTCACTTCAGGTTTTTCTTAAAAGGTTTATAATCGATATGTCACTTTATAATCGCCAGAATAGGCTATTTTGTGGTTAATAGCTTATATACCAACCGCCGGGTTCATATACGAAGTCCCCAGTATCGGACACCTACACTGGGTGTTCCGATTTTCACTTGAAAGAAGTCGCGTGGTATATGAAAAAAATATAATCGTGGTATGCGATTTAAATGTACTTGAGGAGAGCAGCGTAGTATGCGATTTTATTGTACTTACAGATCGCAGAGTCTCGCGCGGCGCCCCGCACTTCTACTGATCTGTGCCTTTGCCGGCTCTCACCTCGGTCTCTCGGCGTCTCACGTGTCCAAGTCTGGTCATGTGACCTCGATTTCCTTCCTGTGTGATGCCGTACGCTGTCCGTGTTCTCGTACTCGGTGCTTCCTCTATAAATAAAAGCTTCGGCCGTTAATTTCAATTTCTGGAGCGCTCCATACAGTGATTTATTAATTTCCCGGCATGCTATTAAAACACCAAAGCGAAGGGGCAGGGAAGGGGGCGTGGTTACTGCGGCTTGAAGTAAGGAGGCCGCTGCCCTCTTGACTTCCAACCTGACTTGGCCGGGGATTAAACAACGTTTTTACAGCTTTTCCTTCATCTGGCTTCAGGAAGACAATGATCGTTAGAATCACGCTGCTGCCAGCTTGGAATGTGTTTCGGAGGTGACAGGTTCCCTTTAAGGGGTCTGCATTTTGAGTTTTGTTCACTATGGTGAAGTCTCATGTCTTAATTATGGGGTCTGGGCAGGTACCTTGGGTCTTAATTATGGGGTTGGGTGTGAGGTTTGAATTATGGGACCTGTGTCTGGATTGTGGGATCTGGTTTAACCCCTTAGTGATTAATGACGTACTGTGCATAGCACCCACACTGAATCCTGACCCATTCATTTCAATGGCTCTGTGTACATGAGCTATGTTTGTCACACATCACGTCTGCGTTGCGTGAAAATCGCAGCATGTTCTATATTCTGCGTTTTTCACGCAGCCCTGGCCCCATAGAAGTGAATAGGGCTACGGGAAAAACACATTGCATCCGGAAGCAAGTGCGGATGCAATGCTTTTTTCACTGATGGTTACTAGGAGATGTTGTTTGTAAACCTTCAGTTTTTTATCATGCGCGTTAAAAAAAAAATCATCAAAACGTATTGCACCCACGCGGAAAAAATTGAACAACTGAATGCAATCGCAGACAAAACTGACTGAACTTGCTTGCAAAATGGTGCGAGTTTCACTAAATGCATCTGGACCTAATCCGTCACGCTCGTGTGAAAAGGGCCTTACACAGGCATCCAGGCTTGCCATGGTATGTAAGCCTGACAGGGTCCTGATCAGGCTTACTGTGAATGAAAATACACTGCAGAACACTATACAGTGTACTGCAGTGTATTGTAGAGCCATCAGACCCACTGGATTCTCAAGAACCAAGTGGGTCTTAGTCAAAAAAGTGTAAAAAAAATCGAACATTTTCCCAAATACCCTAAACATGTGTGATATCGCCGCATCAGTAACAACCAGCTCTATAAAAATATCACATGACCTAACCCCTCAGATGAACACAATAAAAAACATTTTTTGGCACCTACCATCACAAAAAGTGCAAAAGAACTGAACTGGTCCTTAAAAAGTGGGTTTTGGAAATTTT